>PVJC01012327.1:0-39830 GCA_004026665.1 Murina feae
CTCCTACTTCTTCACTCTTTTCCAGGAGAGCCCCCAGAAACGTCTGCATGCAACAAGATTCAAAAACTGCCTTATCTGGTTCAACTCCCTAGATAGCAGAGGCTTTCTTGAAGCATCCTTGGATTTTGGCTAATTTTTAAATTCTTTTCAAATTTTCTCTAATAAATATTCATTACTTTTATAATTTTGTTAAATATTGTCTGGAAATATATGCATTTCACTTGCAGTGTTTATCATTACTGTTTCTTGGGAAAGAATGGCATAGAAGTCAAGCAATCTGAGTCACTCCCTGATCTTCAGGGTGATACACTATGTCATAGTGAGATTTATTTGTCCTTTAATTACAGGCCTTTGTGTCCTGCAGCTAGGTAGGTAGAAAGTGAAAAGGAATTGCTGAATGCAGATGAAACAGAGGTCTCTGGAAGAGCTCTCGAACTTTCCTTAGCAAATGCTCAGAGATTATGAAAGATAATGCCTCATATTATTCTGAACCAATACTTTTGCTACCAGGAGCCAAACACACTGTCAATCATATTAAGAACCATGTGCTGATTAAGGAGCATGATGAAATATTTGAGATATGTCACTTAGGGGGGAAAAAGTGTATTCTACTGACTGATTTTTTTTCTTTTAAGTTTAAATACTCTGCTAGGATATGTGTAAAAGTATTGCAATACTATTTGTTATAATAACATATTTGGGGGTGGGACTGAAATGCCCAATAAAAGAGGAATAATTAAATAGAATACAGAATATTCTTTCTGTGAAATATTATGTAGTAACTAAAATGAGATAGATTCATATATTTTGAGGTGAAAATTGTTAAGAATAAATCAAATAAAAGGAGACTCATGTAATTCTTTAAACAATAAAGAATTTAAATTTAAAAAATAAATAATTCACAAACTGTGTGTTTACCAATGTATAATTTGGTTACCTTGAGGGAGTGGGTTGGAAGGGGCCTTCACTTTTTTATACACTTTTCTGTCTTTGTTGGCATTTTTGTGATGAAAAGATATTGCTTTCTTTTCAAATGTATTTTTATTGATTTCAGAGAGGAAAGGAGAGGTAGCAATATCAATGATGAGAGAGAATCATTGATAGAAACATTGGTGATGGGAGAGAATTATTGATCAGCTGCCTCCTGCATGCCCCCCTCCTGCATGGCCCGCAACCTGGCCATGTCCCCCGACCAAGTGTAGAGAGCACCTGGGAAGGCACATGGGCATTTCTTTAATTATTGTCAGCTGAACCCAGTGGCATTGGCAAAGCCGAGGGGGGGGGGCGCTTTTTCAAAAGGCAGGAGTGTTGTCACCTTGACCTTCAGCCCAGGTGCCAGGGGGTGGGTTTTGTTATTTAAATCCAGCCAAGCACCAGGAATGAATAGGACTCAGGCCCACCCAAGAATGTGCATAACTCCTTTGTCTTGACTTTTAGTAAAACTTCCTGTTTTCTGTTGTATAAAATAAACACACTCTGTTGTATAAAATAAAGTACCGGCTCTCGGTCCTAGTCCCTGTCTCATTATCAGAGGACAGTGGTTCCATCCGGCCCCAGCTTTTTCCTTCCACCTCTGGGTCTGTCCCTTTCCTTCATTTTCTCAATCCCCAGCCACCCCTACTCAGGAACCAGACGGCTCTCTAGCTGGGCTGGATGTGGAAAAGAGGGAAATATTTACAACCAAGAATTGGAATCAAACTGACGCATTGGTTCATGGTTTGATGCTCAATCACTGAGCCACACCAGCTGGGCAGAAGATGTTGCTTTTATAACTAAAGGAGGAAGAGAAGAAAAATAAGAAGAGGAGGAAAAGAAGGAAGAATCAGTAGTTAACAGTACCACCAGAGCAGTAGAGCAAGAATTAAAAAGGGGGGGGGGGGAGGGAGTTGGCAGCTGCTCCATCAAATGGACATAAGGCCATTCTCTTGAGTTGCCTTGACTATCCAGGGGGGGTGTTATACCACAGCATTATCTTAGTGAAATCAAAGTAGGCCAGAGTATGGTTCTGAATTTTTACACCTAAAATGGTGGTTTGCCAAGAGCTGATTTATTTTTTATCTGCCTACTAGGTAGGCCTAAAGTTTTTTCCAAATATGATACAGATTAAAAAAACAAACCTGGGAAACCACTACATACATGACAGTTGGAAACAGCTGTAAATATTGGACTGGAGACTCACGTTCTCTGATGAGTTTAGTCCCTTCTCCATCAAGGCCATTTGGGAGAGCAGAGTAATTAAGAGTATGCAAACATGGCTTCAGATCTTGACTGGGCCACTTACAGTACAGTACTGACCCTTGTCAGGTTACTTAACCACGGTTTACTAATCTGTAAAGTGAAGAGCTGCTATGCAGACAGACAGGAGCAGAGCCGGGACGACGGGCCAGGTACAGAAGGTCACCAGGGTGGAGAGCCCTGGGTGCCCAACAATGGAATTTTTCCTCCCCTAACATATCGCTGGTCAATTGATTTGGACTCCCAGACCTTTCCTTTCTAGAGATAACATCTAGGTCTCAGTTGTACTTCAACTCTGGGCCCAGATAAGCAATAAAACCAGACAGGGCTGAGTCAGGACGCGCTGCACTGAATAATGACCCACTGCCCTGGTGTCAGCCAATTAATCAGTGAAAACCATGATCCTGAAAGGACGCATGTGGAAAGCTGCTAAACATTCTATTAAGAACTCCCCTTTTCTTTGGCCTCTATAACTTGCTTCCGGAGTCTATTTCTTCTACCACTCACTTCTATCTCTGTGACTTTCTAAATAAATTTTCTCTTGTACAGTATTTTAAAAAAACCAGATCTTCCCCTGGGACTGCCCCTAAAATCTCCACCCTGAAAACCCTTAGGATAGAGGACTCTGCACGCCCTTGCCTTATCCTTTCCCTTCCTTCCCCTTTCCCTCTCCCTCTCCCTGCCCCAGGCACATTACCATTAACTTCCTCATTCCCAAGCTCCAAGGACCCACCCTTTACCTCTAAAATTTGTTTCATAAACCCATCTCTTCTAGGAATTACTTCTTCTACCTCTGTGATTTACCAAATAAATGTTCTCTTACAGTGTGAGTCTTGGCTCTGAATTCTTTCCAAGCCAGAACCCAAGTACCAAGGTTGCTGAACCCAGGTTTGATCTAACTCCACCTGTCTAACACCTGGTGAGGTTCCTGCTGCCTACACCAAAGACACTAACAATTATTTCTCAGGTTTGTTGTGCAGAAAAGGACATATTAATATGCTGAGGAGGTAATTTGATTAGCACAGAAAAATGGGGAGGACATTTGATATGAAAGACTAGTTTAAACTTACATACCTACTTGCCTCACGGGGATATAGATGACACAGAAGCAGAGAGTTATACCTGCTATAATTGCACTCATTAGTTAGTGGTCAAAAATTGTTAATATTTTTGTTATTACAATGCCAGAGAATGCAGCAGAGAAAAAGACAGAAAAGGCTCCTGTTTTCACAGTGAGTATGTAGATTAAGGAAGTCTGACTGAACCACGCAGTCCTTGTTGAGATAAGAAAAAAGTATTATGGGAGTATAGCATGGGCAGCCCCAGAAGTCAGAGAAAGGTTCCACAAGGAAGCGAGGTTTCAGCTAAGGATTAAAGGATGAGTAGGAGTGAGCGAGGTGAAAGAGAAGAAAGAATGTGACCCAAACGGGAAATTGTTCCTTCAAGGAACATGGGTGGGAAGAAACGGAGAGCTTTGGAGATAGAGTCTAGAACTAGTATGGCTCAGAGAGCTATGAAGAGCAGTGAGATTGCAAGAGCCCAGATCCAGCTGGTGTGTTATCGTAGAGTCTGCTGAGGGACTGTGGACAGTAGTTCCATAAAAATAAAGGGAACCTGACTCAGTGGTTGAGTGTTGACCTATGACCTCCAGGTCATGGTTCGATTCCTGGTCACATGGCTGGGTTGTGGGCTCGATTCCTAGCAGGAGGCCTGTAGGAGGCAGTTGATCAATGATTTTCAATCTCTCTCTCCCTCTCCCTTTCTCTTTGAAATCAATAAAATATATGTATATTTTTTTTCCTAGGGTTATTTATTTATTTATTTATTACATACAGTTTTACAAAGATTAGTACATATATCTCTTTTTTCCCCTGCCCTTCTGCCCGCCTCTTCTAAAATATATTTTTAAAGAAGATTTCCAAGTTGGAAATGTATTCAGTCTACCTCCTCTATTCTTTTCCTTGATATGTTAATAATACTCCTTCATCTAACAGCTTTATGAGGGGACTCATTCTGACCCTTATTATTATAAGTTGATATTTATTCATCAAATTCTCATTTCTGAAGCTCATTTACAATGTGTGCCAATCTACTGTAGAAATCGAATTTAGTTAAAGTTCTTGTTCGCCTTTTCTCTTCATATTTATACTATTCTTGTTTTCCAGTCCTCACAACAGTGAATGTGATATAAGGAACTCAGGTTTTTTGTTCAATGGCCTTATGATTATACAAATTGACATATCATTCTTTCACTTATTATGATATTTACAGAATTACTGGTAATGTTTTGGTACTCAGAATTTGACCATACTGGATTTCTTTTTCCCCCTTGGCCGGCCTACCTTTTCCTTTGTTAATTTCCCTTGAGGGGAATTACAGCCACCCGTTAATACCTCCTATTTCCCAAGGAGTTAGAACATATCCCATGCACTTGGCTCCTATCTCCTTTAACCATCACAAAAACCTTGCAGGAATGAATTTCCATTTTTGAGGCTCAGAGGCTGTACAGGTTTCCCCTGCTATTTTAAAGTAAGCCATTGCTAAGTCAAAATGACGTAAAAGCTAAGAAGCAATTACCATCAGACACATCTTGCTAATGAACGCACAAAATAAATGGAGATAAAACACAGACGCTCACAGACAGTTCAAAGCTATGGCAGCCTGATGCCCAGATGCTGACTGTAGCTCCCGGGAAAGAGCTGCCTGGGTCACTTCCTGCTCAGGATGTGCACCGACTTGATCACTGGTCAGCTTTTTTAAAATTTCTCCCAGTTAGTGAAAACAGCTAGTAGTATAAATCTTTTGTGAAAGCGAAACTTTCAATAGCAGGGGATACCTGAGTATCTTGCTGAAGGTTAATGACAGACACAACCCAAAGTAGTCAGTTTCGGCTTAGCTGTGTTTCTACCAGTTCCAAAAATTCCTAGAACCATAAATTTAGGGTGGGGGAGTGGGGGGGAGTAAAAGTATTCTTAGAAAGATGCAAAGAAAATTATGTTTGAAATTATTGGTATTGAAAAGCACAAGAGGAAAAGTATTCTACTCCTCAAACTTCTAGCCCACAAACAACTAAGAATATGCAAAATCTGATCATTGAAGAAAAAATACATGTTACTTGCTATACATGGAAATGAATGGTGGAAGTAAAAATAAGTACCCCGTGTTCAAACCATCAATAGAGCTTTGCCCTGTCATATGGTTTTATTTATGATTTGAGAAGATACTAAAAACAACAAGAAAGGACACAAAACTTGTTAAAGCACCATCTTTTAAAAACGTGTAGTGTATAAGGACGAACATAAGACCAAGTCTTATTTAATGTGGCAAGAATTTTTTCAGACACTCTTTTCTTTGCAAATTTCTCATCAAATTCCAATTACATCATTTTTTGCTTGACATAGAATTTCACCACATAGCACATGTGCATTGATTATCCAGATTTTCTGAACACTTTTTAAGAGGCAATAGAGTTTCTGTTCAACAAATATTGGAAATTCCCCAGAAGTCCTGGGACTTTCGGAAAATCTTAAGACATTCGTGTTTCTAATTCTTGAAAACATTCGCAGCTTTAGTGAAATGTGGCTTATAAAAACAGTGCCCGGTTTTTAAAGGTCATCCTGCATTTAGCCACAAATGCAGTTGTTAAAAAATATTTTTCACATAAAAAAGAAAATTCTGTCTAAATACCTGAACCAATGATCACGTTATCTTTGTTACCATCAGCTCTGGGCTCAGCCCTGTGTGAGACTGATCCATGGCGAGTTTAATAAGTGGATTTTGTTGTTGTTGTTTCAATAATATATTTCCAAAGCTATGGTGCTGCCAATGCAGAAACCGAAACCTGTAAATTCCGTTGTTAACCAGATAATTACACTTTTTCCTATCATAACTACTTTTTTTTTCCTTACAAGGTTAGAATACTTTTACATGAACAGATCCCCACACTGAAAGTTTTCTCTTACTTAATGTAACCTGTAATACATTAGTGCTTCTTTAGCTTTTTCTTTTTTTTCCTGTCACACATAATAGCTAATTTTCATGTAAAACCATCAGTTTAAAGGCACAGCTTGATGAAAATGCAGACTCAATGTGGTCACATGCCAATTGGCACCCTGGTCCCCACACGTGCCTCCCCTGGAGTCGCAGATAACCAGCACCTACAGTTCTCGTTACCTTTCATTACCCAGCGCAGCAAGTCCTCCAGACAACCGAGGGCCAGAGTAAAGATGAAAAGTAAATGAGTTTTTTGATGATTTCCGCTGATTATAAATGTTAAACATGTATTCCAGTCATTCTTGAAATGTTTAACTTGCCAATTATTTGTTAAAAGTAAATATTCAGGGGAGTCAGGTGTAAGTTATATGATAAAAAGAGGTGTTTGGTACTACAAATTAATATGCAAAGTCTAGCAACAAAACTGTTCTCTGTGTGAGGGTAAAAAAAAGGAGGATTTGATGGAAGTTTTGTCACTTAATCCATTTGAACTTGAACTGCAATTCAGAGTAGGAAACAAATCACAGAATTGAAAGTTCAGCTGAGAATAAAACCTGAAAAATAACCCACATGTATGTATATATGTATATGTATATATGTATGTATGTATGTATGTATGTGTATGGATATATATATTTACAGCTATCACAAATCAGAAAATTCTGGTGAGAACTTAGGCTGTAGAAACTAAAAATGTGAAAATGGAGAAGAAATATGATTTAAAGTTAACATTAATCACATAATTTATTGTATCTGCTGTCATTTTTATTTTTAAATTATAAATTATAGCCTGACTGGTTTGGCTCAGTGGATAGAGCGTTGGCCTGCGGACTGAAGGGTCCCAGGTTCGATTCCTGTCAAGGGCATGTACCTTGGTTGTGGGCGCATCCCCAGTGTGGGGTATGCAGGAGGCAGCTGATCCATGTTTCTCTCTCATCGATGTTTCTGACTATCCCTCTCCCTTCCTCTCTGTAAAAAAATCAATAAAATATATAATAAATAAATAAATAAATAAATAAATAAATAAATAAATAAATTATAAGGTATTTAAATATACAGAAAATAGCCTGGCTGGAGTGGGCCAGTGGTTAAGTGTTGACTCAGGAACCAAGTTGTCTTGATTCCTGGACAGGACACATGGCTGGGTTTCAGGCTCCATCCCCAGTAGGGGGTGTGCAGGAAGCTGATAATCAATGATGTTTCTCTCAGTGTTTCCATATCTCTATCCCTCTTTCTCTCTTCATCTCTCTATAAATCAATAAAAGCATCATATAAATATGCAGAAAATAATGTAGCAGGCAAATCTCTGTTATAATTCTAACTTACAGTGAATTATAGATGGCAAGAAGCTGGATGCAGTTACATTTAATTCCCAAATTACTTCAGTCTCACTGAAATTTGAATGTAAAGTGGTTCCTCCAAATATTTAAAAAATTACCTGCCCACAAAAAGGCAGTCATTAACAAACTTGGCCAAAGTATGTAAAGTTGTCTCAGAATTAACTTTTTCTTCAACTAGTTCTCCACCACTTATGTCTGCCTTTGAATATAGTGAGTAGCTTGCATGATTAGAAATTAATATGCTAGAAAGTTATAAAGGTCAATTCCATTCCACTTGCTACAGTCACATTCACATTAAGTCTTCAAAGGCAATAGTCAATTCACACTCTGGGACTCAGCCAACAATTGAGGTTTCCCACCCTGCTTTAACTAATCTCAGAATTTTACCATTTATCCTTTAGAATTATTTGCATTCAGTTCAATGGTGTCATTTCTTAGAGTTTCATCTTAAGGTTAGTTTCAATTTTCAGAGGGAGGGGTTTCTAAATTAGGCAACTGTGTCCAGAATTGATAAATGTACCTGCATATATGAAACATCTAACTCTGAGTCAAGTTTTTTGAAGCAGAAAGCAATCCTACACTTCTGTTTGCTGTTCAAATAAATTCACCCTCATTGGTTCTGCTAACAAAGCAATTAAAAACGATCTATCTGTACAAATTCTTTTTTTAAATACTTTTTTTAAAATTGTTGATAGTATTACAGATAGCTCCCATTTTCCCTCCTTCCCCTCCTCCTCCCAGTGTCTATACTAATTCTGATGCAAGACCGACTGCCAAGAGTCCAGCACAAATGCCAGGCACAGGGGCAGATGGCTCATTGCAGGAACTAAGGCTTGGGCCGGGGTTTGCTTTCTAAAGTAGGTGCCTCTTGAGACAGTTTTTATAATTAACAGGAAAGTGTGTGGGCACTGAAATTACTCTACACGTTATAGCCCAAATAAGCAGTTGGTTGTTTGAAAGAAACATCCGGAGACCAGAAGAAATAATCTGACTTAAAATTTCAATAGTTTTGAAGACAAAGAAACAAATGTAAAAATTTTTCTCCTCTCCAAATTAGCTTTCTTCCTTACAGGATACTCTTTTTATTCTATTCTTCGTGAAGCATTGTTTCTATGGTGTTGTTCCACCTCTGCTCTTGAGTTCTGAAAATTGCCAGCTGCGAATTCTGACATGCCAAGGGCTCAGCTATGTTTGCCCAACTAAGAAAAGGTAAAAACATAATCCTGGAGCCAGTAGATTATAAACATGTTTCTACCCCATTGGTGTGCTGTTTATAAAAAGAACTCACTTTAAGACTTTAATAAGCCCCCAAAGTTCATTATTTTGCTCTCCCTCCAAGTATAAAGCACACAGATGCCTTGGCATGTTGGTATTTGAAGTTTGGAATTTTTAGGAGAGGCCATGTGTGGGCAGGCAACTAGCACCCTGGGCACGTGGAGGTTCAGCAGTTTTCTCAAAATAAGGTAAAGAACAGTCTATGGTGTGAGAGCTTAAAGAAGTCCCATGGGGGCTGGGATGTTAGTACACTGAACCAAGTATAGGCACTGGACTTCTTCCCAACATTTGAATACATTAGACAATCCTACCACTTTTTTTTCTTCTGGACAATTAGTTTTGTTTGGAAAAAAATCATGCTACACCAACTTAAATTCTTTAAAATGAGATTTCAATATGATGTCATATATCAGGGCACTTTGCAACTTTCTGAGTACAATTAAAACTACATAAAACAGAGAAGGGATGCTTTCTGTAACAAGGTAGGTAGGAGGTAATTTAAAAAGAGCACACCTATAAGAAGAAACCGTAATCACCAGAATACATGCCATTGTCTTTATGGTGCCAATGTGAAAACGTTTAAAGTTGTCTAGGTATGTGAGAAGCTTGAAGACAATCCTACCACTTCCAAAAATAGGCAGCATAAGTTGGTGTATAAAATTCTGAAGTAAAACAATGGCAATATAAAACATGATTATTTAACAAAAGACTGGGGGGGGGAGACAAAAAGACTAGGGGGATTTCATAATAAAGCAGAAGCTTTAGGTAAAGTAAGTCTGCTGTTGTTTGAGTGAGAAATACTGTTATGACTATAAAAAGGACCTTTATCTTCCGTATTCCCATTTCTAACATGACTATTCTCTCTTTACCTCAATATTGAACTCCCCCCACCCCCACAGGCTCTAGAACTTCACTGCCCAATACCATAAGCCACTAGCCAAATGTGGCTATTTAAATAAAAGGAAATTCATTTTGGTCACGTTTCAAGTGCTCAATAGCTGTGTGCGACTAGTGGCTACCATAGTGTACAGGATAAAACATATCCACCACCACAGAAAGTTCTACTAGCTCTAGAAGATTCAAAATTTTCTGATTTTTAAACATAAAATTTTATGCAAAAAATAACTTGTAGAATGGGACTGCATAATTTCCTCATTTTTAGTTGTGGAAAGCAGGTGGCCAATTGAGATAAGATGGGTGAAGCAGCATTTGTAACTTATGGAAGTCTTCACATCCTAAATTTTGTGGGGCAGGGACTGTGAGGTCATTCTAAGAACCGCCACTGCTTAGGGTGGTGTCTGCAACTTTTAACAGGAATTCCTTTGGAAGTGTATGGTGGATAATGTGGAGAGGTGAGAGGTTTGATTTCCTATTTCAAATACTTTCAGAGTTTAAGACTGCATATTTATAATATGTTTAAATGCTTTTCTTGAACAGTGAAAAGCATTGAAGTTGGGAAATGTTTAGGATGTACTATGACTACTTCTTGAAGATGTAGCTTGCCGGCCCACCTAATCCATTTTTAATTCCGCCTTACTATTCAGTTGAATGATCACTTGTCCATCCACACACAGCGACCCTGCTTGGTAGGTAGGATACACTAACACATATTCAAATAGGCAGAGAAAACCTGCTTCTTCCATTGGATTCTCAGCCAGCCAAATGATAATACCTGAAATGCTGCCACTATTATGTTAATTGACTGGGAAGCTGTTTTTTAAATAATACTTTATAACTTTTGTTAATCAAAATAGAAAAAAAATTGAAATGGACTAAATTACTTCAAAATTAGTATTTTTATGTTCCAGTAATCTAAGTTAGCTTTGTGCTAATACTTATGTAAACAATTTTAAAAGGTTAAAAAACTTTCTGGAAATGTGACTAAAAATGTTAATATACTTATTATCAATTGACCAGAATTGTTCTACTTCCTCTAAATAATTTGGTTTTCTCTGAGCATTAAGAATTTTTTAGCATGGATGGACCTGGAGAGTATGCTAAGCGAAATACGCTAGTCTGAGATAAGTATCACATGATCTCACTCACATGTGTAATCTAATGAACAAAATAAACCAGTAACAAAACAGATCCAGAGATATAGAAGCATGAAACACACTGATGAATTTCCCGAGGGAAGTTGGGGGTTAGGGGGTTGGTGGGGACTGGGGAACTTGTATGCATATATACATAGCCCATGGACACAGACAAATAGAGTGGTGAAGGCCTGAGAGGGGTAGAGGGGGTCAATGGGAAAACAAACAAATGGGATATCAGCAATATTTTCAATAAAGATAAATTTTAAAAAATATTTTTCAAAATCTTATTTTCTGTATGTTGAAATAATAAAATCATAGATACATTTCATTTTTTTTGGTCACAGCAATGTCATCACTTGGACATATTCCAAATGTAACTTCTATACTTTTTTCTTCTCAGTTGAATATCCAAAAATGTTAACACTGTTGCACTAAACCCAATCAATAAGTATTGTCCTTTCAAAGATTTTTGAATCTTGCAATCCTTATTTGCCCAAATCCTCATAACCAATGGAGATGTCTTTGATGATTGTGAATACATACAATAAGTTTTAGAAATCACACAGGATGTAGAGGCTATAATTACACTAAATTAAAACTTTATTGAATAAAGAACACTCTCCAGAACATATGATCCGATGGACTAGGCCTACGTTACATGCAATGAAGTTGAACTTGACAGTAGTTTAACATGGAATGTCAAACAAATTAGTATTTCTCATTGTATAAAACTGTTTCATGTAGATGGCATACAAGAAGAAAGGTGTGATAATCTGCATTTTCACTAATCATCTGTGATGAATTTTAAAAAGGCATATGAAGAAACTGGAAGACTTCTTTAACATATATTTCAAATAAATTAGTTACAGGTGTACTACTGAACTGCCTTCAATCTCTCTTGCATACCAAATAAAATCTTAGTGCAAACATCAAAGTTGCTGGTTACTCCAGAAGACTGTCAAACTCATTAACAGAATACAAGTTCTGAATTAATGTGCATTAAGTAGGACAAAACCAAAAATACCAGTTACTGCAAAATTCATTTAGGCACACTTAATAGTCCATTCTAAGCATTTCTTCTAAGACTCTCACATTAATTACTAAAGCCTGTTTACAGTACTAAAATTCTATCATTCAAGCATCAATGATTACATTTCAGGAAAAAAAAATCATTCATTTCAGCAATAGCATTATTGCTATATTCTAAAAAAAAAAAAAAAGAAAGAAAGAAAGGGAAAAAAAAAGAATCATAGTTAACAAAACCAGTATCCATAATAGGATACACAGGGAAAAATATTTTAGGAAAAAAGTGTGCTTTACTTGCACAGCAGGAATTATAATGTAAACACCATTATTGGCCCACATCACAAAATCCATGAGAAAGGTTCAAATTTGAACACTGTGGGTACATTATTTTCAATTCTGTTTGTGAGTTTATTCTGTATCTGTTTGTACCAATACATGACAAATAAAACACACTCTTTCACACACATACACATACAAGCAATTGTTAAATATTGAGCATGGCTTGCTTCCCTGACTCAACTCAAAAAATGTTAAGCGGCATACCAACTGTTTCTTAAAAAAAATGTTTTAGAAATCATTAAATGAATGTGAGTAGTAGTTGAGGAATGATGAGAAAGTGACGGCAATACAATGAGAGTGGATGTAAGAAAGAATGTACATAGAACTTGGCTGAGATTTGCAAATGCATGGGAAGTCTTGTCCTGTGGGCCTTATCTGAACTTAAGGAATACCAACAAAACATAGAGTAACTAACACAAGTCCCCTGACACCTGGAGGGTCACGCCTAGAAAGCTTACCTTCAAAGTGCAAATTTTAACAATGGAATGTTTTAGCAGGGATATAAGGACAATCATCTGTCTTTTTCTTGATAAAAAAAAAAAAAAAAGAAATTATATGTTCAGAAAATGTCTTTTTCCTGGACACGGTTATTTCAGTTTCTTGGTAAAACAAAATGTATTTAGCCAAGATGTATCACCCACTCTTGCACATACACAGAACTATTCTTAGGGGCAGGGTGGGGGGGAGAGAAAAAGCCCTTACCTGTATACCACCTAATGCAACTTTTATTAGAACCGCGAAGTCCTCTGAATCAACTACATTAAATACCGACGTGTACCTCCCTTTCCCCCTCCCTCTCCACCCGCCTATGCCAAGCACCCCCAATGAACCCAGGTATTCTAACATCTTTGTGTTTCCTAAGCCTCACGACGGAAGGCTGTCGAGTACCACCTTCACTGGAACGAAATGAACACCTAAGGTGCGCTTTCCACAGCACCTTTTTCTTCTCCACCGCCGAGTGGAATCTTTGATGCTCTCAAGGCCCGGGTCTAGATCTCCAGGTCATCGGGCCGAGGGCGGCTGCTGGCGCGGCTGCTGGCTCTGCTGGCGGGCCGCTGGTCCACGATGGCGAGGGGCTGCAGTTCGTGGCCGGCAGCGAGCTTTTTAGAATTCTGGCTGTCGTCGGGGAAGTCAAAAGGCTGCGCGTGGGAGTTGGAGATGGTGCTCCCCGCCTGCCCCATTCGGTTCTGCTCGGCGCTGTAATTGGCCCAGTTCTGCTCGCTCGCTTGCTTGTTGTAATTGCGGCAGGAGGAGTTGTTTCTGTCCCCGGTGACCAGCTTGTACCCGGGAGGAGACATGGGCGACAGGGGAGCGGTTGGCGAGGAGCAGCCATTGAAATAAGTGTATTTTGGAGATCCGCACTCTTTGGAGGGGCTCAGGGGGCCGGTGTTGGCGTGGTAAGGGTCGCTCTTCCCCTTCACGCGGTCCTTCACGCCCTTGAAGAAGACGTAGAAGAGTTCGATGATGTTCAAGGCCAGGGACACCAAGGACACGACCAGCATGAAGATGATGAAGATGGTCTTCTCCGTGGGACGCGAGAGGAAGCAGTCCACCTGATGCGGGCAGGGGTCTCGTTTGCAAGTGTAGACGGCGCTCAGGGTGAAGCCGTAGATGTACCACTGGATGAGCAAGAAGGCCACCTCGAAGACGGACTTGAAGAGGATGCTGATGATGTAGGTCCGCAGCAAGCCCCCGCGCATCTTCACCTTGCCGTGCTCCTCGATGCCGTACTTGAACTTCTTTATTTCGATCTGCTTCAGGTGCATCTCCACGTTCATGCCGTCGGTTTGGGCGACCTTGAGCTCCTCCTCCCTCTTGTTCAGCTTCTCCTCCTTGCGCATCACGTAGAACACGTGAGCCAGGTACAGGAGCGTGGGGACAGACACGAAGATGATCTGCAGGACCCAGAAGCGCACGTGAGAGATGGGGAAGGACTTGTCGTAGCAGACGTTCTCACACCCAGGCTGCTGCGTGTTACAACGAAAGGCAGACTGCTCATCACCCCAGGCTGACTCCACGGCTGTTCCCAGCAGCAGGATTCGGAAGATGAACAGCACCGACAGCCACACCTTCCCGCCAGCTGTGGAGTAGGCTTGCACCTTGTCCAGGAGTTTGCCTAAGGCACTCCAGTCACCCATGTTGCCCGGGCGCCCTCTGAAAGGAAACGGAAAGACAACTGAATGATCATAGACTGCAAAGTATTAGTTTAATATCGTTTCTTTCAGCAAAGTATTGCACAAGGTCTCATATCTGTCTAGCAATCTAACAGAAAGAAAACCCACCAAGAGTAAACTCCTCCTGCCTCATTCTCCTTGCCACTGCCCCCATCCCTGTAAAAAACGGTGTTCTCATTTTCTTGATACAGTAAGACACAGAAGCAGCAAAGCCTATGTGCCAATTAAACAGCAGTCTTAACCTGTAGTACTTGCTGTAGTAGTTGCTCTTGCTCAACCACTGCCTCCGCTCGTGACTTCCGGAGCCGCCTGGCTGCTAAGTGCCTCTTATTTTATCCCCCTGATAAATGACACTTCTGCCCTGTACCTGGATGCCTGCCTAAGCGAAATGCTGATGTGTGTTATTCAAAAAACCTGGCATCGCCTAGCTGGTGTGGCTCAGTGATTGAGGGTTGACCTGTGAACCAGGAGGTCACAGTTCGATTCTGGGTCAGGGCATATTGCCCGGGTTGTGGGCTCCATCCCCAGTATAGGGCGTGTAGGAGACAGCCCATCAATGATTCTCTCTCATCATTGATGTTTCTATCTATCTATCTATCTCTCTCTCTCTCTCCCTCTCCTTTCCTCTTTGAAATCAATATATACTAAAGCCTGGTATCTACCTAGGAATTGAGGTGAGCACACCCATGAACACGCATACACATGCAGATACTGACATATGTAACCTGTTTCCAAACCTCAATCTTGTTCTATAGCACTTTATTCCTTATTGTATTCTGAAATGTTCCTCTTTGGCATTTCCTGTGCAATCTGTTTCATCCTAAGCAGTGACTTATGTGGTTCAGGATTCTTTCTTCTGCCCAAATAAAATATATTGTACCGAAATGCACCATTTTGACACAATGTGTCATTATGTGCAGGAACCTACTTTCAAACACAAAAACTAAATGCCCATTACGTTTCAAGTAAAAGTTCAACTTTTCTCCTTTCTAATTGTACCCTGGAAAATAAAAGAGACCACTTTCAAGTTTACCTCCAGCAAAAACAATTGGTTTTCATTTCTCTATACTTACTGGGTTTTGGGCCTCTAAGCCTAAAATGTCTCCATTATTGGAGATGAGAAAAAGGCCCAACTCTGTAGACATGAGAGATATCCCGAAAGTTGTTTATTTCACTTTATATGTCTAATTATCAATAACTCACTTTACTGATGAAAAATTGAGGTCTTAAGGGTGCAGGAAATATTTAGCTATTAGTAGAGCCAGAAAAAGAGTTATGATCCCATGTCCAAGGCTTTCCAATGTATCACATTGGTTATAAAATTGTAGTAAAGCTGGCTTACGGCTAGAAATGTTTCCATGCTTTGATATATACAATCTTGGCGAGGGCCAAAAGTTGGGAAGAAATAAGTAACATCACATGTGGCAGGCAGAGAGAATACAGTCTAATTTTCAGCAGAGGATAGTAATGGGAGGATTTAGAAAAGGATGAAGTCGTCAAAGATTATTTAATAATTAAAAACAAGTGAAGCAAAGACCTTCCAGGAGCTTAGCAATAAATTTTAAATAGTGTATCTAAAAGTGGGATTATACAGGCTTTTTAGAATTCTGCTCGTTATTGGAATACAGAGTTTCCTTCATCTGGTACTGAACTACGAGCCGTTTCTCCTTGGAGGAAGTAAACGAAATCCAGGGAGTCGTCTTCCTCACCACACAACATTATGTTCCTGTCTTGCGCTTTCTGGCAATGGAGCCAGAAAAAAAAAATGAAATGGAAACCTCTCCTGTAATTTCCTGAATGAAGCGAAGTGATGGCTGATCCATAAAGTGAAACTAAGCACCAGCTATCTAGGGTAACAGATGATGGAGATCTTCGAGGAGCCTGGAGACTGTGCCAAGGAATGCTGGGGTAGGCTTGGGAGGTGACTGGGCAGGTCTCAGAAACAAAGCTCTCCCAGCGGTTATAAAAAAGGGAGCCTCCCTTTTACTTTTAGGAAGGACCATTTTAGATTCCATGGTCACAAGGTGGACAGTAAAGTTGATGTGTGAAAAGAGCAGTCAAACAAGAACAAAGGATTGTAGGGTTGACAAAGAGGGTTAAATCACTGCGGGAAGGCTTGAAGTGTGAGAGAGTAAGTTAGCTTCGGATGGGCAGTTTGAAGGTGAGAAAATGTAAAAGGAAAAAAACAAAACCAAAAAAAAAACCTACAATGTAGCAGAAAATACTGCATGGAGAATGAAGAAGAACAGCCCACAAGGGTCAAACAAACAACAGAATTGTTGGAGCTATATCAATAGACAGTTTCTATGTGATGATGTGTAAATTGGCCCTAATTCTGTTTGTAGAGAATTACAATATTTTGCCAGTGTCATCTGCTTTTGCTCAGATATCCCCAGTGTGGTGAGGGGTGGAAGTAGGGAACTACAGAAACAGATAAAATGCTAAATTGTTTGCATACACATCACATTTACACAATGATCGCGTTCATGACAAACTTAACATATTTAGACATGTGACCAGGCATATCGGGAAGTTGTCACTCCAGCCAATGTTTGATCATTAGTCAAAGTGAAATAGGATTGTATAGATGCTCGTGGCAATTAACTACTACATTTTTTTTTACAGTCTATTCAAAATAAAACTTGACTTCCGTGTGATTTTTGAAATGCCACAGAAACACCCCATCCTCCCACAGTACGTGAATTAGGTCATTGGGCAAATCTCTAGGGGGTAGCCCTTCATTAATACACCAGCAACTTAATTGCGAAGTTGTCTTCCCTTTAAGCACCCACGCAGTTTTCATTTGCATTAGTGAGGCATACTCTTTCATCTGAGTAAGAGGAATTATCCAATTGGACACCTAGGATCCTGTAACATGTAGATACCTGTCATTACCACTATCATACAGATCATCAGATGATGTTTAATGTGATGGCTTGTGTTAGTCAGTGATTCTCAAGGTAACAGATAAGTAGGAACCTTTTTTTAGTAGCTGTCCACTTTGTTGTGAATCAAAAGATCTGTCAAAGGGTTGCCTCCCCCCATTAATGGTTTCAATTTTTTCAAGTTTTAGTTGAAAAATTAATGTACTTTTATGAGGGTATAATTATGTGTATAGAATCCCTGGCATTGATTTATAGACTATATGCCTCATTCATAATCACCAAGATACAGGTATATTCCCTATTTGGCATGTGGGAAAACCTGGGCAGCTAAACCAATACGATGTGAGTTTACGCCTTCACCTCCAGGTTCCAAAGCTGGAGCTTCTTATGTAGCTGAAGGTCTAGGTTAAGGAGTTGCGCAGTTCTCATTGGGAGTCAATACTCGCCAGCAGCTGGACCAGCCTTCCCCTTCATGTGCCTTCTTTGTACCATGTTAGAGCACATTCCCTATGTGATCTAGGCTACAGGCCAGAAGTCACAGGCACCCAGGCGCGAACTGCCCAAGGACCCTCTGGTCCCTTTACAGTAAGTACGGTTTTTGTACTAGATTACAACCACTTGGCAGCACTTGTGAAAAGCATACATTCCTGGTACTCACCAGTCTGAATGGATCCGATTTTTGGAAGGGGTGAGGGACTAGGAAATCATTTTTTTGTTTCTTTTTTAAAAAATATATATATATACATTTATTGATTTCAGAAAGAAAGGGAGAGAGAGATAGAAACATCAATGACAGAGAGAATCATTGATTGCCTGCCTCCTGCACGCCCCACACTGGAGATCGAGCCCACAACCCGGGCATGTGCCCTGACCAGGAATTGAACTGTGACCTCCTGGCTTACAGGTCGCAATGCTCAACCACTAAGCCATGCTGGCTGGGCTTTTGTTTCTTTTCTTAAAAATAAAATAAGTCCTGACTGGTTTGATTCAGTGGATAGAGCATCGGCCTGCGGACTGAAGGGTCCTAGGTTCGGTTCAGGTCAAGAGCATGTACTTTGGTTGCGGGCACATCCCCGGTTTGGGGGGGTGGGGGGGTGGTGCGGAAGGCAGCTAATTCGTGTTTCTAACTTTCTGTCCCTCTCCCTTCCTCTCTGTAAAAAAATTAATAAAATATATAAAATGAAATAAAAAATAAACACACTAGGTGATTCTGAAGTAAGGTTTGAGGCTAGGAAACAAATAATGGTTCAAAATATGCAGGAGAGCAGAGGGATAGACAGTGTCTAAGAAGGTTGGGGGGTTGGGTGGGGGCACAGCACGAGGAGCGGGGGCTCTCTGGACACCTGGGAACTGAGCTCATGCGCCCTTTACTCCCCCCACCTCCCTGTCAGTGTCACCACTGACACCTGCTGCTCCCCAAGAGCACAAGGACTGAAATACTTGATTAAAAATGAAATTAACACTTCAATTTAAATTACTTTCGACTATCTCATTTGCTAGCACCTTAAGAACAAATCACTGCGCCTAGGCTGCAGTCGGGTCGCTGCATCTCACTAATGTCCTAATAATTACTGGAATTAAAAAATAGTTTCCTTTCAATTTTAAAGTTTTCCCAAGAAGGGACAACTATAGTGAATTGAGAATGGGGACTTAAACACTTAGGGGAGACGAGGGCCATTAATATTTGAAAGAATAAAATCATGAAATCTAAAAATGCATAAGGAAATGCCTATGGAAGTTCCTGGCAAAATCATTTAATGGATTTCTTGGGGTGGGTGGCTCGTGTGTGTTTCTAATGCACCCAAAACAAAAAACTTTCAAGCCCCAAAGCTAAAATGCAAATCCCTGTCCTTTGCAGTAAATGCCTGAGAGGGCTCAGTGTTTCCCATTCCTCTACAGTTACAACATCCAGGTAGTATTCATATCCACACATAGTCACCAGTACCCATTTTCAACTCATCAGCAAATACTACAGGCTTATCTTCCCCACCAAAACCCAGCTAGGACTGTTCTCCTCAAACAGTCAATCTTGAAAAAATAAACAGCGGAGTGCATCTGCCTCCATCAGCTCTGCCCCAGCTGTACAGCTCACACCCTCGCTTGAGGTCTAGGCGCTGGTTACACCTCCACAGCCATCAATCCAGCCCTGTCACTTCCTATTCCCCTTGTCCAGCTTTTTTTCCTTAATGGCCTTTAGCTCTATTTGACATATGATGTATTTACCTGTTCCTTGTTTGTCTCCCTCCATTACAAGGTTTTACTATCTGCTTTTCTCAACTATAATATGAGCTCTATGAGGGAGTTTGTTTCGTCTAGTATATCCAGTGCTAAAAAAAAAAAAAAAAAAAAAAAAGGAGGCCCTGACCGGTTTGGCTCAATGGATAGAGCGTCGGCCTATGGACTGAAGGTCCCAGGTTCGATTCCAGTCAAGGGCATGTGTCTTGGTTGTGGGCACATCCTCAGTGGGGGGTGTGCAGGAGGCAGATGATGGATGTTTCTAACTCTCTATCCCTCTCCCCTCCTGTCGTAAAAAAAAAAAAAAAAAATCATTAAAATATATTTTAAAAAGTAATAGATACCTATTGAATGAATTAAATAGGGCCTGTATCCAAAAAAACAAAGAAAAAAACCACCAAACCCGCCCCCCCTCAAAAAAACAAACAAACAGGTCTCACCAGGTTTGTTTGTTTTTTATTTTATTATATCCTTGGAATTTTCTTAATTGTATGTGTCAAAATTTTGAAGTTTCAAAAAGGGAACTTTCACAGTAATTAAAAAAAAAAAGTATTGTAAGCATCTCATATTAGGCAGACTATGAAATTCCCAAGTGCCAATTGCTGAAATAGAACTGTAATAGGACTGGGCCAGGGTCCTTGGGACTTGGGATGTAGAACTGCGACATGTATCCCAGATGTTTATTCAGTTTTGCTCTTGGTTGTTGCAGGTTAAGATCTAAAAATAACAACAAAACCATGTTGTTCCCCACTTCCGCAGCATTCTAAGTCTGGCTGTACCACATGATTTTACTGTCACTGAGAATGCAACTGCAAGAAGAAATAGCCTGTTTACACTTGTGTGGATTTCAAGGATGACAAATCTTGGGCAAAGGTTGGAAGAGGAGCAAGACCTGATGTCCACCCTCGTGAATATGACAACATATCATACGTAGCTCAGTCTATGCAGGAGGATGCCTAACTTATCAGGTGCCGTGGAAATATTCCCAGTTTAATCACAAAATACACAACCTTTGCTTCCTTCTATCGGGACAGTGGGCCTAACTTTGTAGTGTATCCAATTCCATGTACTAGGAAACATCTGTTCAATTAAAAATCCTGCCTCTGGCTCCCTGAATTCTTCTTACATCTTCATTGTAACATTCTCACAGGTATCTGTGCATGGCTTTGAACTGCATAATTTTTTTTATGGGGGTGAAAAACGTGCCAACAAGAGCTTCTTTCCTTGACTCTCACCCCTCTTCACCACATAGTCAGCCTGCATGGGGCTCCACAGAACAATGAGCTGGGGATTAAGGGGTGAGGAACTCCATCCAAAGAGCGGGCGATGGCTGCCAAACAGGGACCATTCACTCCCCTGCAGTAGCTATCACCCAGCTCCTCCATGAACACAAGTTTCTCTCCCACTTCAGAGGTGTTGGACAGGTTAAAGGCTATGTTCTTCTATTATGGCGTCAGATTTAAAAACACTTTTCTCAGTTCTTGATGTTTCCCCCCCACCCTCACCTCCAAATTTTTACCGAAAAGCCTGATTATTTTAACTTCATATAAACATACCCCACTAAGACCCTTTCAGTGTGTTAAGGCCAATCTATTGTCTTCAATGAACACTGAATGAGACACCTCATGCAAATGAGGCTCTTGATAAGAATTCAGTAGAGTTAAGCCATTACTCTTTAGATGTAAATACAGTGTATTTGTTTTCCAATTTGGCATCTTTTCTTTAACAAAATAGCAACTAAGAAATGATTACATCTTCTTTGTAACATTCCCACAGGTACCTGTGCACAGCTTTGAACTGCATAATTTTTTTTATGGGGGTGAAAAACGTGCCAACAAGAGCTTCTTTCCTGGACACTCACCCCTCTTCACCACATAGTCAGCCTGCATGGGGCTCCACAGAACAATGAGCTGGGGATTAAGGGGTGAGGAACTCCATCCAAAGAGCGGGCGATGGCTGCCAAACAGGGACCATTCACTCCCCTGCAATAGCTATCACTAGTTGAATGATCAATCAGTTAACTAGGTAATCAAAATTAACTAGTTTTCAAGATGCTCTTGTAATGAATATAATTTTGCTATTGTAGCAATCCCTTTCTGAGAATTTGTTCTTTACCAGTTAATAGGGAGAAAGGCCATGAAGAGTGTCTACCTTCCTGGTGTTTCTTTTTTTATTTACTAAATGTGTTTTTATTGATTTCAGAAAGGAAGGGAGAAGGAGATAGAAACATCAGTGAAGAGAATCATTGATCAGCTGCCTCTTGCACGCCCCCTACTGGGTGGGGATCAAGCGGGCAACAGGGGCCATGTGGCCTTGATCGGACCCTTCAGTGCACAGGCCGATGCTCTATCCAATCCACTAAGCCAAAACCAGCTCGGGCCCTTGTGTTTCTATTTGGGGACTTCTCCCCCAAAATCATTAAAAAAAGCCCTACCTTTACAGATGTATCTGGCTCACAGAAGTTGGTAAAAAGAACACTATTTTTTATATTATTGTAAATATTTAAGTACTCCATAAAACATATATCTTTCAGAAATTACTTAGAAAGGTAGGGCAATTCCAGTGAAGAGTATGGAACTTTTTAAAGCTGAGGTCTTTTAACCTCCCACGGAGGAGAAGCTCTGAAGAGTTGTTTTTAACACGACTTATCTATATTGAATATGGACATAATAACGCAAGGTAACTGCTGTTCTTTCCAGAGCTGAACTGGTTAGCGTGGACAAGCTTCAGCAATCTACTCAAACAGTGAGGATCTTGAGGGGAAGTCGGAACAGGAAAGGTGGAGTAGAAGGTATTAATCACTGGTCACTTTCCTATTATTTCCTTTCCCCCGGTGACACATGTAGCATATATAAAGTCCCTGAGGCTCACACCTAGGGACACCTCTGGATAATATAAACCGAGGAATGCACTGTTATCCTGAGTTTTCCATCCTTCTCTAAGCAGGAATTGGAAACATTTCAGTAACAAGGCAACTAACTGTCGGTATCTGAAAACACACCCTTTTAGATCCTTGCTGCTGAGTATCTCTGGAACCCGGTTTCCCAGGGACAGCCAGCAACGCAGACACCACATGGTAAAGGGCGAGGGGCTGAGTGTGTGGGGTCTGAGCTGATGAACCTCAGAAGGTATTAGGAAAACGTGGAGCGTTTACACGGGGAGGAAAGCGAGAGCAAAGCACCAGCGCTGCATTTTCCAGGCCAAGGCCAGGTGAGAAACACACCCCGACTTCGGGAACTGCAAAGCATCTCATGTTGGGGGAGCATGCTCCCTACAGGACTGAATATGCTCCAGTGGCACAGGACTCCGCACATTGTCCGGACAGAAGATGCTTCCTGCCATTGGGGTAACTTCCCGTCCCCTGGGCCTAACCCAGAGGATTCATCCCTCTTCCTGAAGGTGTTTCCTATCTTAACCGATTTCTTTCCTGGGGGATGGAGTTAATTTAATGAGATCTCGGCAGGAGGACGGGCTTTTGTCGTCAGTAGTCCTTATACTAAAGATCAGACTTCTTTAAAAATAGTAATAATAAAAAATAAATCTCATAATCTCTTCTTTTTTTTCAATTGCCACTTTGGATTGAGTTCAAGTGTGCCCGCTTTTCCAGGAGGTGACACGGAGCATCTCCTCCTGACTAACCTGGTTTGGGAAGCCGAGGGAGTTAAACCCGCCTCCAAATAAAGCCATGTCTGCATGGCCCAGGGTATGGCTCCCTCTCCCCACCCCTGCCTCGCCGGCCAGAGGAGCACAGGGGCGCCTCACGGGTGAGGGAGGCCGGCGGAGGGGAGTTTAAGGGTCACTTTGCCAAAGATGCTCAGTGAACACGCGGATGGCTGACCAGGGGCACACCCAGCGTGGGCGCCCCGCTGCTCGAACTCCAGGTTTGATTTCCGAATCCTGTACCCATCGGTGTCTGGACACGTCATTAGCTCTTACCTAATTGCATTATGCACCCCCCCCTCCCTCCCCAAGGCCCTACCCGACATTCTTGGGAAGCTTTGAGAACTTCCAGGGGGAGAGAGAGCTACAAGTGCCATTCAAGCACGGTCATCCCCAAGGCACTCATTTCCTGGCTCCCGCGTGGACGGCAGGAATTCACAGGAGGAAAAAAAAAAACCACCCCAATCCACGGCGGATGCGGGGCAGAGGTGAGCGGGACTTGCGTCGCCACCCTGACCGCTGGCTCTTCCTTTACCACTTGGCCCGCAGTGCCACCCCCGGCCCCCCCTCCCCTTCCCTCCCCACCCCCCTTTCCTCTTCGCTGGCGGAACTCGGACCCGCGCTGGGCGTGACGTGCAAGGAAGGATCCGAGGGCGAGGGCTCGCCGGGCCTCTCCCCGGCCCGGGGCTGCGGACGCGCCCGGCCTTCCCGTCCACGCTCTGCGGCTCCTGTGCGTCCTCGCCCCGGGCAGGCGGCTGCGACCGCGAGGGCGCCCCGAACCATTTTGGATCGCGGGGTGAAGACAAAATCCGCAGCGAGACACAGCGCGCGGCCCATCCGAGCTTTCAGGAGACGGAACCCCTTTTGGCGGCAAACCAGCACGCTCACCTTCGCCCCCCGGCAGCTCCCACCCCAAAGTGTGGCCCGGACCTCTGAGGTCCGCACCGGCGGGGTGGGGGTGCGGGTGGGGGGCAGGCAGCCCCCCCTGAGGCGCTGTTTGAGAAATTCCCCTTCCCAGTCTTTCTAGGAGAACCTGGTTCCAGGAGACGGTGCTGGAAACGCACCTGGAATGCACTCTTTGCTGAGCATCTGCCCCGTCCCCTCTCCCCCTGACCCCTCTTGCTTTGTAAGTAGCCACCCACCACCCATTCAAGGGACTTCGCGTCCTGCCAAGCTGGGTAGGGCCCAAGTGGCTCCCCCGAGGGTCTCCACGTTGCCCACCACGGTGGTTGCGAAAACAAAGCAACTGTTGCTTTCAAAACCTCAATATTTCCACGCCGACGCGGATACCTTTTTGTTTACCGGGGAGAAGGCTAGGAGGGGACCACGTGGAAGTCAAGTAACAAAGCACTTTGTTAGGAGGCTGACTTGGCGAGGCTGCAGGAACAGCCCTCCCCCCGGATTCGCACAGGAGAAAAGCGAGCGCCCGGGCACATTCGCCTTGGATTGGGGGGACACCGCCGGTCCAATTCCCGCCCGGCCCCGGCCGGCCCCCCACCCGCCGAGCGCCCCGCGCGTCCTCCAGGGGAGAACCGCTCCTCCCGCGGGGCAGCGCCTTCTTCCCATCAGAGAGATCGGGACCTTATTGTACCTGTTGCATTGCGAATTAGGACTAAAACATAAACAATAAAGAACAGCCCCCCCAAAAAAACAAACACCCAGCGCTCCGACGTTTACACTTTCAAACTCCAGAATCACTTTCAAGATCATCATTGCAATTACAGTATCACGGCAGAGGTACATTTCCACAAAGACACTTAAAAGCGAGAGAGAAGTTCTACTTGTAGAAAAAGAAACGAGTGGGTAGAAACTTTAAAAAAAAAAAAAACAACACACACACACTTACTCTTTCTCTTAAAAGAAGTGAAGTAGGCGCGCCAGCGGACGGGACTCCTCGGAGGGGGAAGCGGAATGGAAAAAGGCAGGTCCAGGCGCTCAGACCTGCCTGCGCTTGAAGTTTAAGAGCCTGCTGCCGCTCGGCCCTTTGCTCACTGCTTTGCCCCTAATGAAAGAAAAGTGCTGGTACCTCGTAAAAGCTTTTTTCTAACTTGGAGCACAGAGCTTTTAAAACTTTCAGCCACTAACTCCACAGGAGGAGGGGCCAGCAGGGAGGGGGCGGGGACGAGGAGAGGCGGGGAGAGGGGAGGGGAGCAGGCCCAGGACCGTGTGAGGGTGGGGGTGAGGCGAGGGGGGGGGGGTGAGGCGAGGGGGTGGGGGAGCAGCCAGGTCCGGAGGATCCAGCTGTGGCTTAAACTTGCAGATGCGTGAGCGACGTGAGAGCTGCTACTTGTTGTTACTCTTTAGGGATGGCAATTACTGGTTTTAGTTAGTGCTTGTTTTACCGAGAGTCCGGGCATCATGAAAAGTTGTGTTATTTTGTGATACTACAAACTTTTCTATAGTATATACACAGACTACATTAAGTTTGTGTATACACCATATAAGTATATATAATATATACATCTATGTATATTAAGTAAATAAAAATGATGGAAAAGAATAGAGCAGCACAGATATGTTTCACTTTGGCCAGGGTGTGTGGCCTGAAAGGTAGGTGTGAGTTATTTGACCATCTAAGTCCTTTTCTCTTATGCTAACGAGGGACAATTAGCAAAGGAAATGGAGGCGGTGGGAGAGAGAGAAAGGAGAGAGAAGATGGACAAAGGGGGTGGTGTCCCCACCCCAAAGCCACCTTCCGACCCGGGGACTGCTGTGCATTTTTACTCTTTCCTTATATTTATAACTGGATACATGGTATGTTTTGATCTGATACACCTCTATCGGATCTCCAGGGAACTGAAAGTTTAAACCATCTCAGTCCCACTCATGCCAATGCAGTAGACACTGACTCTGCTTTGTAGTGAAATGTCAGATAGTTTTGATGAAATGCTGATGTGATAAGTTGGCATTAAGTGGGTCTCAGAACCATCAAACCTTAAGATCCTCTCCTCTAGCGCCTGGCTGGCGAGTGCTCTGCCAGTGACAGGGGAGCTGAGCTGATCCTTTTTAGCCCCTTTCCACCATTTCCATGTCTCTTCCTGGTCAGCCCCCGGTGTTAGGATGTCCTGAGTCATGCGGCCTCTTTCTTAGAGTGGGCAGCCCCTCTGAGGATTCCCCAGACACCACACCCGAGGGCAGTCTTAGGACGACTCCCCATAGACAGGCTTCGGTGATGCGCCCCAGATGGGCAGGGAAATCTCTGGCTGTTATTCTTGGAAAGAAAGCGAATTCACCAAGGCTGACTATTCCTTATCCTCTTCTCGCTGATACAAATATCAGAAAAAAGGAGCAGGGCAAATATTTTCTGGGAGATACCTTTCTCTAGATATAATTTCACTAAAATGATTAATAAAACACCTTTTGGAATGTTACAGTTTTAATGCATGAGTCCGCTCTCTCCTGTGTTGGCTATACTGTTTTCAAGATTATTTTTTCTTTAAGTTAGGGAAGAAAAAAAGAAGTAGAAATTGTAACCTGACTTTCAAGTTCAGTAACCCATAAGTATCGTTTTGGTCTTGTACTTAATATAGTTTACTTTCAAACGTTTTGTCCTAACTAAAAATGATTTCATTCCATTCAGAATACATTTGTGAAAATGTGGTTTATTCTTTTTATTATAACAAAACTTGCTTCTCCCTTTCTCTTTTTTAAAAAAGAACTCTATGCTTCATTTAATTTACATAATTACTTGGTTTACTTTTGTAGAATTATTCAAGTATAATTATTACTGAAATTACCAATTTTATTAAAAGGGTCTTCTAAAATATGAATTCAGAATTAGTTGCACGAAAGAAAAGTTGCAATTGACTATTATATAGCAGGGTTATTAAAGCAAAAAATTGTGTTTATTTTCAGTTATGTTTTGTTAGGTCCATAAAAGAACTTTGATATCGAAGGATTTCTTTTTAGCCTATTGCTGGTGTGACAAATTGGAAATAAAACCTGAGAACCTCTTTATACCAAATTAACTTACTCATGGATATCACGTGAACCATCCCCTCAGCTAAGTCATAGCACGAGCCACTAATTGCATAGTTCCCTTCACGTGTACGATGTACTTACTCTAGCTCACATTTCTAAAATGATTTTCCCACGATCTTTCGTAAAAGATGAAGACATTCCAGTGATTTTTCTCTCCTTTTGTAAAAATGGCACCAAAATGTGTCCCAGTGAATAGCAATGCTCGGGAGAAACAGGGCTACTGTGAATGGCTTCCCTGCTGGAACATTAACAGTACAGGTTTCTCTCATGGACACTCAGCAGCGTCTCCAAATGTCGAGTAGTGACTCCAATTAGCCCTCCTATTCTAGCATCAATGCCATTTCATTACCATCAACACTGACTTCCCCACACTGTATCATCTCCGATTGGCAAGCCTGTCCATGCAGAAGAAATGGATGCAGCCTGATTTGCTAGTCAGGCAACATCGCTCAAGGGGGCTGAGAGACAGTCACTTACGGTTCGTCATCTGCAGGGTTTCATCATCATGACCCTGGCCAGGCCTTGGGCTCTTATTCCTGTTGCTGTGTGTCTTGAGGAATGCGCGTTGTTGGCACAGTGGAGTGTAGGCTCTTTCAGAATTGTGAAAAGTATTTCTTAATCTGAGAACCAACTGCATTTTTGAAGTTTTACCTGTGTTTCTGAATATCACTTTCTGGAATTGTAAGAGGTGAATGGATTAATTTTTAAGGACTTTCAATGTCTATCTCACACAAATCCTGGTGAATCACTCTCACTTTGATGAGTAGCATAAATATTCAAAAATATTTGGGTGCTATCGATTGGAGCTTATTAAGGACAATATTGTAATGACTGTGGACGAAAAAGGGGTACTGTAATAAATCATAAATTTCTAACTGGGCAGGCATATAACTTTAGTAAAAGGTTTATCTTTTCCTTAAGCCCTGACCATTGTTTCTGTGTGTCTAGATTAATACACCTTTTTAATCACCCTATCAGACTCCTTCTAAGATGTAATTACCCTCAAAAGAGCAAATCATCCTAACTATCCTGTAATCCAGTCCTCACCTTTCTATCTTCCACCTTCATGTAATCTTTCTTATGTCTCTTCCTTAATTTCAAATTCATAAAAGAAACTGTAAGACTATTAGGGTGGTTTAAGGAACTGGGTGAAAAGGTGAAGGGATTAAGAAGTACAACTTAGTAGTTGGGAAATAGTCACGGGGTTATAAATTACAGCATAAGAAATACAGTCAATAATATCGTAATAAAAAAAGAAAAGAAAAAAATATGCTGTAATACTATGTGTGGTGTCAGGTGGGTACTGGAATATCAGGGGAAGCACTCTGAAGTATATGATTGTCTGACCATTATGCTGCACACCTGAAACTAATACAAAACAATATTGAATGTAAACTGTAATTAAAAAAAATAAAACAACTACAAAGAAAACTTTTAAAAAACACCCCAAAACTATTATTCTCTGGAGCATTTGGGATCTTGCTCCCGGGACATGTCGTCACTTTGGCTTAGATAAACTTTTGTTAAAATTCTCTATAGATTTGGCTGTTTCTTACACCGACATGGTAGAGGAGTGAGTTCTAAGAACCGGAACTGGGACACTAGGAGTAAAAAAGGAGAGGAAGGTAGAATTATCAGAAACTGATGGCAGATGGAGTGAGGACACGGGAGATGGGTGTGGAAGTGGATCTTGGAGTTCGGATTGGGAAAAAGTTACTGACACCAAAAAGGAAGTCCAGAAGAAGGACTGATTGACTGAGATTTAACGATTCCAATTTGGAATAATTTGGTCTGAAGAACTGAAATAGCTAAGTAAAGGTATCTGGCTGGCAACGTAAAAAAGGACTGTGGGGTTTAGATTAAAATTGTTATAAGATTTGGGATTATGCTCATAGAATTGATATTTGAAACCACAGGTACAGATGAGATTACTAAAGGAGAGGCTGAAGCACTATGCAAAACAACAACAACAACAACAACAAAAACCACACACACACACTCACACACAAACCACAGTGCACAGCTCACTGGATTCCCTCATTTAATGCAAGTGAAAAAAAAAAAAGAGGCAAAGTAGACTCTGGAGAAGGGAAGGGCATTTAGAATGGCTACAGGTGGGCTTGCTGTTAGGAAATATCCACTGGGCACTGTGAGGAGTTTCAACTTTGAAAAAAAGACAGTTATTCCTTTGAAACAAGGGTGAATGCACTGGGGGGTAGGAGGGGCTGGGAAGGGCAGGGGGAAAAAAAGAGATATACGTATTAATCTTTGTAATACTTTTTGCAATTAAAAAAAAGAGTGAATGCAGACTATAAAGGAAAAAAGTTGTTTTGAGGTGGAGAGTAAAGACATTAGGAAACTAGAATTAAAGGCGGCCTCTCAAACAAGATGGGTTATCAGCTGAGCAGAGCTGAAAAATTTCAGTGCCTCTGGGGGAATGGAAAGGCAATGTAAAGTAAATGCGTTATCCAAGACTGGGAGGGTCTGACATTATTTGTAATGGAATAAGATTGCATTGTGTTATGCAGTGCCTTTCATTAACATCAGTATATTCCTTTGAATGCACCGAATTTCCATTTTATCTAATACTACTCAGTGAGGAAGGAGAGGAAGGTCACCGGGACGCAATAGTATGCAGGTGGAGAGATACCCCACCACTTTGGTAAAACCAGACACAAATGGGTTCTTAACAGGACAACTGATTAACCATATTTCCCTTAGAGCAGTGAAGATTTCCCATCATACTGCTGACTTGTGCTAGAATCCTTTTTCAGTAGGTCTATTTCTGGGATCTGACTATTTTATAACTCCGAAGTATTCCCTTAACTGAAACTCCTTTCCCATTTACTTAGCATTATATCATCCTTGAGAGAGATTTAAGCATCAAAGGTTGTCTCAACCTCAGTAATAGCTGTAGCCCACATTTATTTCCATTAATCTTACTGTAAGCCTACACGCAAAAGAAGTTTTTTGCCTAGGAAAGAATTTTTGTTTTGTTTAATGAGAAAGATTTCCAGTTAGTGAATAAATATGTCTTTGGCACCACCTTCTGTACAGAGTGAAAATTAACATCATAAGGAAGTCACTGGTAATTCATTTAATACTTTCTCTTAAAAATTTGATCTTTTTTTTTATTAAGCTTGGTAGATTTTTATGATCGTCTGTGAATATTTACATTTATTCATTCAGCAAATATTTATTATGTCTCAGGAGCCATGCTACTGAGAATTTTTCAGTTATCCTTTGAAGACAAAATAGTATCAGGTTGTACTTTAGCTTTGGGCTTTGAGTTTTTTGAACTGAATTTTGAAAAAGTAAGCAAATAATGGTAAGAAAAATAATACTCGCTTTTTCTGTGTTTGTTTGTTTGTTTGTTTTTAAGGAACATGTTCTCTATAATTCCACAGGAGATTTCTATTTTAAAACATCCTATTAATGGTGTGCCCACTCAAAAAAAATTATCAGAAGCAAAGATAGAAATTTTTCAGTCAAATGCTCTCCCCCTGAGCTATACCCCCAAAGCTAAACATTTTAGATCTGAAACTCTTTATTTTGTATATATAAGGAGAGAAAATAAGGCATTTGTATGGATTGACAGCTGTTTGCTTTAACAATTTAAGTCAGCTGAACATCAGCTAAGAAATGAGAAAATATAATATTTTAGGACAAAACAATGAAAATTACTTTAAAATTATTCTGCAAAGTAGTTATCTTGTCAGTATATCAACTTACCATCATCTTGTGTTTGGCGGCAGAAATTTGGAGAACATAGAAAACATTTTATAAGTACATTGATTCCTTTATGTGCAACAATGTTTGCAAACAGTTAAAAACAAGAGCAAACATAGCTATAATAGCAAACACATAAACACAATTATTTACACGTTTGTTGGATTGATGCCAAAGAAAAGACTTAGCATTGCTTTAGAAGTCAGTAGAGATAAAAATTCCCAAATGAAATATTTATGTACTTGGTTATAGCACCACTTACTAAAGTCGTTAAAATGCCTTTCTGTTGTATGTCTCAGTCTGCTTTGGTGGACAGGGACGGGTACCTATGGATAGCGATATACAGTACATGTCCTTTATGGACAGCCCTAAATTTAATAGAGCTTTCATGTAGGATAGCATGGAAACAATTACCTCTGAGAAATCATGCATCCTAGTAACTTTACATTCTATATGTATTAAAATATCACAACCTTCACGCGTGTATGAATGACAAAATTAAAAACCCCATTAGACTTTTAAGAGAGCCTCCAGTTTTCTTATTATTCATTTACTACTGGAAATGAATAGTACTTCAGTGTCAGGTTGTTGTGATATAAAAACAACGTCTGAAACTGTTGTAGCAGACTTAATATCTTTGGAAGGTTTAGTTGTGTTTTAAACTATTGGAAATTCATGTGGTCCCCTATATATAACAAAACACTAGAGTCCATTGCCAGCCAAGTATAAAGTTAGAACACTATCACCCAATGAAAGATAGCTTTAAGGACGTCCAAAGCATTTTAAATCCAAAACCACCTCACTACTTGTTCTCTATGGAGGTGAGATTTTCCACCACGAAAGTTCCACCTTTGGATTAAGACATTGGGGTCTTTAAGAAGGCAGAAATGGAAATGAAAGTATATTCTTCATAAATGTAAAACAATATTAACAAAATGAGTTTACCATTGTGACTTACAAAAAGAGCTTTAACAGACTGGAGATATAAATATCTATGGAAATAAACAGAAATAAATCAAGCGGTTTGTGAACGGACCAAAGTTAGTTTGGTTGTGCACAATTTTTAGGTGCACCTGTTAATGGCCATCACAAAAAATTGAGGCTCTTCCCCCATTACATTAGTACCAGCTTAAAGTAAAACAAGCCTTAGAACCAAGTTTGACATCACATTTAGATACCGACTCAAGAAGCACTTATTAGAAAACAGGTACTAGCTCAGCTGGTGTGGCTCAGTGGTCGAGTGGTGACCCAGGAACCAGGAGGTCATGGTTCAATTCCCACTCAGGCATGTGCTCGGGTTTCAGGCTCCATCCCCAGTGGGTGGCAGGCAGGAGGCAGCTGATCGATAACACTTCTCTCTTATTGATGTTTCTATCCCTCTATCCTTCTCCCTTCCTCTCTCTCTAAAAATCGATAAAAACATATTTTAAAAAAGAGAGAGCGAGAGAGCAGGCACTAAACACTTCATACCACATGTTTTGTATTCGCGGTGAAGCCCCAACTCTCTGTTCTCTTTCATCACAGAGACCACCATCTTGCATGAAAAGTTCTTTTAAGGCAGAAATGACGATATTCCAGAAATACCATCGCATTGTAATGGAAAGACACAGCCACCAGATATCCTTCAAACCAATGATGGGACACAGGACCATTTTTGGGTCAAGTCACTAGTATTTGAATCTACACACGTGGAGTACCACTACTTTCACCAAGAAGAGCCTTTTCTGACATTCATTCTGCTGATCAGCAAACCAGTAACATAACCAGTGAAAATCCATATGGGACATTCAGGATGCTAATTAGCAAATGTTGGGTGTGTTTCAAAGACTTAGATACAGAAGCACTTGTAGTCATCTTTGAGGTGGCCTTTGTGATGTATATTGGCCACCCATCCATAGACCATGAATTCTTAAGTATTTAGACTCTTTGTGTACCTTCTACAAACCAACATGCATGTTTACAGTATGGTAACTTTGTTAAAAATTTAAAAAGTAAATTATCCTATCTAATAAAAGAGTAATATGCAAATTGACCATCACAAGATGGTTTCCCCCAGGTGGTCAACTATGGCCACCACAAGATGGCCAGCAAGGGAGGACAGTTGGGAGGGACCCAGGCCTGCAGGGGAGGACAGTTGGGGGGGACCCAGGCCTGCATGGGAGGACAGTTGGGGGGTACCCAGGCCTGCAGAGGAAGACAGTTGGGGGGACCATCCTGACAGGGGGAGGGCAGTTAGAGGCAATCAGGCCGGCACAGGAGCAGTTAGGTGTTGATCAGGCTGGCAGGGGAGTGGTTAGGGGCAATTAGCAGGTGAGAGGTTGGGAGCCAGCAGTCCTAGATTGTGAAATGGATGTCCGACTGCCTGTTTAAGCCTGATCCCACCGGTAAACGGGCAGTCGGACATCCCTCAAGGGGTTCCAGATTGGAAAGAGTGCAGGTTGGTCTGAGGGACACCCCCCCACCCCCCACCCCCACCCCCACCCCCACTCTGTGCATGAATTTCGTGCACCGGGCCTCTAGTAGACATCATAAAACAAGGCAATTAATAATGCACTGCTTTATGTAGCACAATTTAGTACATTAGAAAGCTGAATTAGCTTCTGGATTCCTGGGGTAAGGGTGAAAGTGAAAGCCATGAGTAGAAAGGAGATATCAGAAGATTGAGATGATAATAAGAACACATCGGGATATTTTAACGATTTTACATGTGAATGACCCCCCTCCCCCATCTTAGGAAGTTATGTATTTACCCCTAAAATAAATATGAATACTGTAAATGCTTTTAGTTTAAAATTAATGTGCTCTTAATACTTTAGAATACTTAATTTACTTCACACATGATTTACTTCACAGCTTGAATCCTACATCCTGTGAAGTTCACATTTCATCATATTCAACTGGCTTTCCTTTATGTTTCACTTTGACTCCACCAGCCCACCCTCTAACTCACACTTCTGCCATTTTCCTGGCCCTGGATCACTCATGTTGACATAGTGGTAAGAAGGTTGTCATTACTTGATGTCTGATCTTGCAAACAGCAGGGAGAACTAGTATTTGACATTCCCGTGACAATTCTGTTTTATAAAATCCCCAGTCAAAATATCAGACTTGATATCTTTGGAAAGTTCAGTTGACTTTTAAATCTACTAGAGATTCATGTGGTATTGAGTAGGATTCATTCTAGTTACCCATTCTCCCATTAGTAATATTAGTAGTTATTTACATTCTTGAATAAAATAGTAATGGATTTTAAATATTAAAATATTATGATCACTATAGGTAATACAGTATTTAAACTTTTTTTAAAGCATTAATAGAGCCAGTTATATAATTCTTGTTTCATGGGTTTCTATGTAAAGAGTTTTAGTAACTTGCTTGGCTTTTTATTAGTATAAAACAGCTTATTTACCCAATGGGGAAAAAACTACAGAATTGTGAAGCAGACCTCTTGATTACACCCATCCATAAACAGACAGCATATTGTGTTTAGATTAAATTCTAAAATATAGCGAGCTTTAACAGACATTCTAAATGAATTGACCAGTAAACCAGACAGGACATAAAATCAATCTTTATTTTAGACCTTAATGAGGCAATGAAAACTGCAATTTTGGATTCAGATTCAAAAAACAGTTATGGAAAGCCCATTATTTCTTTAGTATTTCTGTGGTTTTATGTGCAGGCAGTTTTGATGTCAGATTCATTTGCAGGAGATTCCAATATCCTTAAAAATGAAGACATGGCAAAGCCCGATTATAAAATGCGTGGCATACTTTAATAGCTAAATTAACTAGTTAACTGTTTTAATGAAAACTCCCAGAAAGCTATATAAGTTTGCTATTCATATATCATATGTTACAATACTTACTACATAAAATTGCCTAATAACTCATCATGAGGCAGAATGAGGCCCATACTATTTAAAGGTTTTTAATGAACATATTCTTCTTTTCAAATTGTTAGTTTATCTCCTAATTATATATGTCATCTGATTTGGAAATTATATCTAACCTCCCCATTTGAGGCTCTGCCTTAACCAATGACTGGCTAGTAGTCACTTTTCTTTGGATAGTTCCCTCTCTGTCCCTTTTTTCTCTTACACCAACTTTTGAAGTGTAACACATCTGCAGAGAGAGAACATTTCATAAACGCGTAGTTTGAAGAAAAAGTTTGCAAATCAAGTACACCTTTTTAATTCGTAGCTTATCAAGAAATGGGAAGTCACACCAATGGCATCCTGTAGCTTTCCTTGAAGCCCCTTCCTTCCATTACTTCTCCCACAGGGATTATCACTGTAGTCTTTCTTGATTTTCCCCTTTTTAATTAAATGGAATCTTTGAAAATGTATTTTTTTTTTGTATCTGGCTGTTTTCACTTTCATCCATATTATTTGTTGTGGGCAGTCATAGATCATTCATTATATTATCGATATGTAATATATTCTTGTATAAATATACCACATTTTATGTTTCCTACTATTAACCGACTTTTAGGTAATTTCCATTTTGGGGATTTTACAGTTAAAAATTCTCTGAACATTCTAGTACAGATCTTTTGAGTTTTCTGACACTTATTTGTTGATTTGTAGGAGTTCTTTATTCTGTCTATGACTCCTTTGTCCGATGAGTATATTGTGAATATTGTTTTTCCCCTCTGGGTTGATTTTTACTTTCTTAATCATTCCTTTTGATAAAGAAACTGGTAGATTTAATACAATCTAAATTATCATTTTTAACTAACTAGCACTTTTTATAATCTTTTAAAAATATTTGCCTAATTCAATCAAAATCAAGAAGATATTCTCCCATGTTTCCTTCTAAAAGTTTTATTGTTTTACCTTTAACATTTATAACTGCAATATCCATGAAATTGATTTTGTATATAGTATAAAGTAGAGATCAAAATACATTTTCTCAATATAAAAGTTCAGTTGATTCAGTATCATTTATTAAAAAGACCATCCTTTCCCCATTATACTGTAGTGTTAGCTTGGGTGTTATTCATGTGACTACATATGTCACAGTCTATTTCTGAACTCTCTCTTCTGTTCTATTGGTCAGTTTGTCTGTCTTTTCACCCATAACATATTCTCTTAATTATGATACTTTTCTGATCCGTCTTAATATAAGATAATATAAGTACCCCAGCTATGTTTTTCTTCAGATTGTGTTGGCTGTACGTGGACATCCATTTCTACATAATTTTAAAAAATTATCTTCTCAATTTTCACACATATACAAAGTAGAAAATAAATAAGGAAAACAAACCTGTTTGGATTTTTATTATGATGGTATTAGGATGACTCTATAGATTTTGATTCTTTATTTTGCTTTGTTTTGAAGAATATTATCACTATATCACTAAATATAGAATTGGGGTTAACAGATGTTTTTTTAAAGCACTTTCTTGCTTAATGCTTTACTCTTTTCTGGCATCATAATTTCTGAGAGGTGAGCTGTTAATTATTATCCTCCTATATGTCAGTTTTATGTTGCAGCTCTCAAGATTTGCTTTTTACCTTTGGTTTTTAATATTGCAACTATTGTAACTAAAATTTTTGTCTTTCATCAAATTTGGGAAATTTTGGTCATTATGTCTTCAATTAAAAACATGTTTTTCTATTACATTCTCATTCTCATGTTAAATTTCCTTCCATCACCATTTATCCCCCTTTTACCATCACCTACCTCCTTGCACCTCAGTACCCATTGACTTTTTAAAAAACATTTATATTTTTTTGGTTCTGGAATTTCTATTTGGTTTTCTTTTTATTATTTTTATATCTTTACTGAGATTTTTCTATCTTTTTTTCCAGTTGTAAACATAATTTTGTTTTACTTCATTGAGATTAATATAGCCTCTTTAAAACCCTTAACTTCTAATACCTAAACTTTGGTCATATCTGGCTTGCTCTTAGTTAATTTTATTTTCTAGTGGCAGTGCACTCCATTTATATGGTTTTTCATATGTCTGGCAATTTTTAATTGTATCCTAGAAATTATAAATGTTAAGTCCTTGAGATTCTGTTATTTTCCTCTGATGTGTGTTATTTCTTTTGTTTTAGCAGCCAATTGTTTTATTGGACTTTGTGTAGGATAACATTATTTTGGAATAGGACAGCTCTATGATTATCTCCAGGGATACCTGGAAGTCTGGGACCTTATCTTGGCCAAGGAAAGGTCAGTCAGCGAACTAATGATTTACAGTATGCTGTTTTAAGTTTAAAACTCCCCTGGAGAGACCGGAGACTAGCTTGTTTATTGATGAGTTACATCTGTAAATAAAGGTTTATTTTACTTTATCTTGGAATGCAGTCATGACCATTGTATATGTATTGTCAATGACTGCTTTTGTGCTGCAATGACAAAGGCGAGTACTTGTAGCCAATTTAGTAAGGCCCCCAAACTTAATGCTCATTTTCTCGCTTTTTATAGAAAAAAAAATTGCCAACCCTTACTCTTACAATATCCTTGAGATTCTCTAATTTTTTTCTGTCCCACTCTCCACATCCAGGGAGGCCTAGTAAATGTATCTATGACTAGAGCCCAGATCTCTTCTCAATTTAACACTTAGAAGTAAGTCTTTTTTAAAAAGGCTCATGTTTATGGAAAGACATGGGCCTCTGAGTGGATTTTGTTCCAGTCTTTTTCTAAATCATTTCCCACATGATGAATTAGGTTTATAAGCTAGAAAATTATTTCCTTTAAGTTCACAAACATGAAATCAAATTGCAGAACAACCTGTATTAAAAGGCTACATTTTTACCCACATAGTACATAATTTGGCAGGCTATCATTTAGCAAACCAATGTCAGTGGGTGGAAATAGTTTGTTCACTTTACACCTGCTTTCCCTAAGTTACCTAACCTTTATATTTACTGAAATTTTCAGGTGTGTAATTGGTTATCATTCTAGTTTTCAAAGCTTTAAGATTCATAGCAAAACATTTCAGAAACTTAACAGTCATGTATTTAAGAAGAAAAATACTACCACAGCAGGTGTCATTCTGATGTATTATGTACATAAATTTGCCTTTTATGTTTCTAAGGTGTAAGGTCTAATTCTTAACATTGATTCTTTCTAAAAATCAAATCTGTCCATGGGCAGAAGACCTCAAGCCTAGTTTTATTTGTGTATATATGCTAAGCCCTCCATCCCTAGGCACAGATGTTGATGGGATGGCAGACTGTTCGGCACAATGAAAAGCATTTTTAATATTAAAGTATTGTTTAGCCCAGCCGTTGTGGCTCAGTGGTTGAGTGTTAACCTATGAACCAGGCGGTCATGGTTCAATACCCAGTTAGGGTACATGCCCAGGTTGTAGGTTCGATCCCCAGTGTAGGACGTGTAGGTAATCAATGACTCTCTCTCACCATTGATGTTTCTATCTCTCTCCCACTCCCTTCCTCTCTGAAATAAATAAAAATATATTTAAAAATAAATAAATAAATAAAATATTGTCCAAACAGTATTTCCAAAGGCTTTTACTTAAATCATTGGAACCCCTCTAATGTTTTAGTAGGCCGAATTTGCAGAATATGATATTTAATTGGTGAACTTATTTTAAATCTGGATGGCTGAGATCCACCAGAGGCATACTAAATCTGGTTCTTGGGGTGGGAGCAGTTAGGGACCTATATTCTGAAAAATATCCCCTAGCTGCTTCTAAAACACGCTGAAGTCCTTCTGGTAATAAGGAAGTTGTTTTCATCTGACAGCCTGGTTTTCATGTGTTCTAATACTGGCTTTCGTGTTACATTGCAGTGTGGCCCTGGGCAAGTCACTTAAGCAAAATAAAACAAACAGATATCAAAATTAAAGCAGGGAGGAAGGGCTCCTATTGAAAGTATCTGCTTTTCTCTATTTCTTTAGTTTTCTTATCTGTAAAGTGAAAATAATAGTACCCACCTCAGAATTAGTGTAAGAATTAAGATCACGCAGATAAAGTGTTTAATATGGTGCCTACCTAGCACGTAAGAAAGACTCAGTAAAGGTTAATTGATTATATTTTATCATAATGTTTATTAGTACTGATACCAACATGACATAGAACTATAATTTAGTATAATCTATGTACTATTTCCCCTTACAAAATCAGGAAAGAGCTGGCCTTATTTATTTGCTCATTTATCCCTCCATTTCTTATAGCAGGGTAACCATGGTGTCCTGCCGGGTTCTAGGCACTGCTCTGCGCTGAAGATTCAATGCTGAATGCTGTAGGTCTCTGAACTTAAGAAAGGTACTTCCCAGTGGAAGATAAAGACCAAACAAACAAAAGAACCCAACCTAATATTCCTACAGTTTTCCCTTTGAAGTACAATCACCTCAGTGAGGAAGTAAACTGACAATACTATGGGGCACTTCTGGGATCTTCTTCTTCTGTAATGGAACACACCAGGTGTTGTTCACACTCAAATACTCAGCAAAGGAGGGAAATAATGGCTCCCTTCCACAATCTGCAGTGTCACATTGGCATCATCATAGAATTTTTTTGTTTTTAATTTATCTTTATTGTTCAGATTATTAAAGTTGTTCCTCTTTTTTCCCCCATAGCTCCCCTCCTCCCATTTCCCACCCCAACCTCTGTCCTTGCCCCCCCACTGTCCTCATCCATAGGTGTACAATTATTGTCCAGTCTCTTCACGCATCCCCAACACCCTTAACCCCCGAAAATTGTCAGTCCACTCCCTTTCTATGCCTCTGGTTCTATTCTATTCACCAGTCTATTCTGTTCATCAGATTTTTTATTCACTTGATTCTTAGATTCACTCGTTGATATATATTTGTTGTTCATAATTTTTACTTTCCTTTTTCTTCTTCCTCATTCTCAAAGGATACCTTTCAGCATTTCATATAATACTGGTTGGGTGGTGATGAACTCTTTTAGCTTTTTCTTGTCTGTGAAGCTCTTTATCCGACCCTC
>PVJC01012328.1:0-39838 GCA_004026665.1 Murina feae
AGAAACAAAGAGAAGCTTGTCCATGAGTGGGGGTCATCAATGGAGAAGAGAGACATGGGAGCTCACCTTTGAATGGACATTAAGAGATTGATTTGAGAGCTGTCAGTGCATCTCAACAAGTGATGAGATGCTCTGTTGCTAAAAATCCCTAATATGTACCTGCTGAGGTAACCTTTGTGTGTCAACTTAAAATGAATTCCCACCATCTGAGGCAACTTGAATGTGCTTCTGACACTGGTTACCTGAAAGTACTGAACCGAGAAACTATGGAATTATCTTCTTTTGGTCAGTTCCACACTGAAAACTTAAATTCCCTCTACAACTTCTTATAAGAATGTTAATTCAATTTTTGGCCAGCCTACAATGGTGAACTCATTCCCTATTAGGATAGAAATCGCAGCCACATTCAAAATAATAAAATATTCTCTATATTAGTGTGCCTCATGTACATTCTCCTTATTGGTACATTCTCTTAGGAAGACTAATGAAAACAGCATATTCATTTGTCTTCCAAATGGCAGGGTTTTTAAATGTTATTTATTCCTGTAAGAACACTCTTTATTTTGAAGTGTTTTCAGTTTTGAGGGAAAATGCCTTTCAGAATCCTTAACATTGAATCACGGCCGCGACTACACTAACACAGCAAGCATTGTTCTCTTGCCATGAGTGGCTCCAAACTGAACACAACTCCACAAATGTCTAAGAAGTTAGTAGCAAAATAAGATTATCACTTTTTCACAGTTTTACTTTAATGTGATTAAGATAATATAAAGATGCTATTTTTTCAACCTCAGCATACACTTGGATAACTTTAGACTTTAAAATGGCCCTTAATAAATTCCATATTGTTAAAATTGCTTTATTTTTCTGTCTGAATTAATTGTGACTGCTAATACTCATTGACAGTTTAATCATTTGTGAGATACAGTTTTGTTTTATATTTTGTTTTTATATTTATAAGTTCTAATGTGTTTTATAGTCATAACTAGATTATAAACTTTTTGAGTTCAGAGTCAGGACTTACAGATCTTTTTCTCCTCTATGGCTCCCAATGCAGTGTTGTGCATATGGCATGCTTTAAAAATGTACCTTTCAATAAATCAATAAAATTAAATATTCAACTTGGTGTTCTAAATTTTAAATATAGTTTGATCTTTTAGGTAAAATGCAGGTGAAGTTTTATCATCTGCTTATGATTTTACTAATGAGAAACCCACTCATGGTTTATTTAGATATGACTTTGCATATTTAAAATATGTTGTCAGATTGGCAGAAATGCATATCCAATTGGAAGAGGGTCAGTTTTCATTAAACCTCTGTTTTATATTAAATCTCATCCTAAATCAATTTTATGATTAAGCATAATGATAGGTTTCTAACCAGAACTACATCTACAGTGCCATAAGATATCTGTCTGTTCAACTTTGCCTCTTGTGTCATTGCTACTGCCATCTGATCAGTATTAGAATGTCGGTAAATGCCAAAAATTATTAATTTTTACTACCAGGACATCATGGAAATCTCATTAATCCTGTGGTTAATTAGTATTTGTCTGATCATTAAGATTATATCATTTGACATTCAAATGAATATTCCAAATCCCTGGTAATGGGGAGAATACAGACTTAGCATAGCAAATATTTTTCTGACTCAAAACTTAAGTGTGGCCACCAGTCTTACTTCTGTCTTTCAAATTTCATAGAGTGACTCTGACTGGGAAAGGGAGTCTGCAGGAAGGATATTTTGCTTTCCAGGCACTATGCAGTAGAAAGGTATCCAAGTATTTGCTAACTACTAATACATCATATCTACCATATTTTCCCTTAAAATCCTTCAAATACAGTATGGAGAGTAGGACAAATTAATATTAGCTGTCTATAATAATAAAAGCATAATATGCTAATTAGACTGCACATCCTTCCAGACGAAGCTGGGCCTGCAGCCATAGGATCAAGGCAGCCACCACAGCTGTGAGGGAGGGATGCAGGCAGCTGCCAGGGCTGCCAAGGCCTACTCTTCCATGAATTTTGTGCATCAGGCCTCCAGTGAGGATTATAATGTAACTAGAGGCCCAATGCATGAAATTTGTGCAAGAGGCTCAGCTCTTGCAGCAGCAGCAGCTTGCCCCGGCCCTTGCAGCCAAGCCCTCACAGCCTTGGCTTCGTCTGGAAGGTCATCCAGAAGGTCATTCAGCTCTCTGGTCTAATTAGCATATTATGCTTTTATTATTATAAATAATATTCAAAATGTCAACTAAATTGAAGAAAGAGAGAATTAGGTGGGCATAGAAATCTTTATACAACATATGATGAACTAGGAAAAACGTTTGAAATACATTGGTGATACAAACCTTAATTTGAAAACTAAAGATATGTATATGTTACAGAAGTATTTTGGACATTAAAACCCTAGAATGTTAATACTACTGTATCTGGTGAATTAGGAATGAGGCAAATATCTCTACTTATTAGCTCATCTATTTCAAAAATATGAAGTCTAATACAGTAGTTTAAATAAATACATTTTATAAAGCCATCTTGAAGAATTTTGTATACTGTCTAATGTGAGGACAGATTCAGTTAGATTCCTTTTATTTTTAACTTCTTGCTGAGAAAAAAAAATCTTTGAATTATTTTTTAAATTAAGAAGGATTTAAAATGCAAAGAAGAATGGAAAACTAAAGACTACATTGAATTAATGAGATCATTTGACATCCCAGAAAGTGCTTTTAAAGTTTTTTTCCCAAGATAATTTAAGCTTCTGCAAGATTTAGAATCACAAATTTGGTAGTGGTTATTTTTGACAATTGTTAAATGGAGAGTCATATTTATACAGATCAATTTTATTCAAAAAGGAAATGATTATTATAATTTTATCAATCTTCTCTGTAACTCAGATTGCTTTGCATACACAACTTACGCAATTTAGTATCTTGATGGTATTTTTTATAAAAGCTTAAAAAGAAGTCGTATTGATCAAGGAAAGATATAGGATAACCATTTTCCATTCAAACCATTTTCCATTATTTTCCTTGTATTTAATTTCATCAGCTATCTAAGAGCTAAGGTTATGGGACTGTCACGTGTTCTTACCTACATTGAATTTAAAGAGTATGTACATTTGTTAATGGAATCAATATTTCGCTCCATTGAACGCGCCATTCTTATTGTATGGTTCATTTAAAATAAACACTGTATTCACATTGGAGACATTTTCATTTATTTCAGATTTTAATCACTAATTCATTAGGCAATGCCATCCAGATATTTTAGAAAAGCCTCTGAAAGTCTTTATCAGATTTTTTCTTTTCTTTTTGCTTCTGAAAAGTTGACTTTTACTTGTCTTATTTTAAAGTATGTCTACATTTAAGTATGCCAGTAAAATATGATATCTATAACATATTAATATTAGTCATGATGGTATCTTTCCTCATAGCTGTACTAAATATATTTTCTTCTTGACTTTTCTGTTTTGTTTTGTTTTTGTTTACTCACAGTTTATGTCCTCCTTGACATTTTATTTTTCTTGTTGCATTAAATGTTGTGCATATCAAATAATGGAAAATTATAAGTGGAAAAAATCCCCAAATTACTAGATCTCAAATAGCTGGAGATCTCAAATTTGGTGGAGGGATTATTTTCCCACCCTCTGGCCCATAATTGCTTTCCCAATGTCCATTGAGGAATTTCAGTTTCTTACTCAATAGATCCAATCTGCATTATATCCTGTTGAGGAGAAAGGCAAAGTCCTTACTACTACTTATACATGACATTGGGCTAGAAAGGGGAATTATCTCAAGATAATAGTGTGAAGGTATATTACAGCTTTTGTCATTTGAAAGCAAATTGCTCCTCATTACCTTTACTTTCAGGTATATAAAAACAAAAACTATTTTCCAGATCAATAGCTGTATATGGCGTCAGCAAGGATTTTCTGATTTTTCTCCACCAGCAGATCATAATTAAAACAACAGTTGCAAATGGAGTCTCAGTCTGGTTTAAGTACATAATAGTACATTGTCATTCTCCTAGATCCATTTATCTTTTGCTGCGGTCAAAATATGAGTTAAGGGGAATATGGTAGAGATCATCACCCCTGGAAGAATGAAGGTAGTCATCACCTCTCAGTTCCCTAAGGCTGCAGCATTGCTTTCATTTTCATAAGCAGAGGCGGTTCCACTTGATTTCCTCTTGTTTTTTTCTAACATAACAGTCCTCATTCTCCTACCACAAAGTCCTCATTAGGTCAGAGAACAAATGTAAGGATTCTGCCAGTTGTTCGGGATCTATATTTAAGTTGTGCCTCTAGAACCAGGTATTGACCACAAAATGAATTTGCAGAATCATTATGCTCATTGATCATCTCCATTGAGTTGAAACTCCATTGATCATCTGACCTCCGAACCTCCAACTCAAACTGGTGGACCACAGTGAAGTTTGGGTCTCCAGTTAATGTGTGAATTCAAAGCTATTGTTTAGGACCTGCAAAAATATATTTTTTCTTCCCAGTGCATAGATACTCTGAGGAAGATTAGCAGTATTCATTTTCGGCATTGTAGCTGTTCTTTCCTCAAAGCAACTCAGCTTCATTCAAGGATCATGAGATCTGTGAATTGACTCATTCTTAGACTTTGTGAAGGGGCCAAAACTTTTTTTTTTTGTGGTTAAATTCAGATTTCTATTCTCTAGATTCAGAGCTATAGCCCACAGCCCAGCCACCTGTATTGTAAGTAAAGTTTCATCTGTCTGCTTTAGCACAACAAGAATAGTTAAGTGGTTCCAACAAACACCATATGGTCCACAAAGCCTAAAACACTTATTATTAGACCATTAGACCTTGTAAGAAAGTGTTGGATTATCATTTCTCTAGATTTACGATATGCTGAGCTTCAGTAATAGAACTATTGATTCATCACCAGAGATCATCACTATTGACTTCACTCATCACTCAACCAAACACCATCCATTTCTAGTACATTCCTTCTAAAACTAACTGATCTGGGATATCTCAGCAAGCATCATAGCAAAGGTTTCCCAGCTAGTCTATATAAGGAAATCATATCTAATCTAATAAAAGCATAATATTGAAATTGACTGTTTCTTTGGGACTCCTAAGCCACACCCACCAGCCAATCAGAGTGACTGTATGCAAATTGACCCAGCCAAGATGGAGGCCGGCACTCACAGAGATGAGTAAACACGCAGCTTCCGTTGCAGCAGGAGTAAACTGTCTGCCGGCCACCTGGGCTTCTCTTGGCTCCAGGCAACAACATATTTGCAACATTGTCTCAATTATAGAAGCCACAGAGCTAAAGCCAACAGAAAGCTGCATTACCTGCCTAGGCCTCGGCTTAAAGGAACAGTGTATCAATTATAGAAGATAAATAAACCCCAGAAACCTGCTTCTAGCCAGCCTTGCTGGGATGTTGGGTCAATGGGAGCTGTGGGCAGCCTGAAAGCCTGAAAACAGCCCTCAGCCCATCACCCACACTGGCCACACCCCAATGAGGTGAGGGTCCCCACTGCGGGGGTTGGCCAGCCTGCAAACAGCTATCATCCTCTCATCTAGGCAGTCCAGGTACCCCAGGAGGGACCCAAAACTGAAGGGACTGTGGGCAGCCTGAAAGGCTGAAAATGGCCCTCAGGCCCGCACCCAGGCTGTCCACACCCCAACGGGGTGAGGGACCCCACTGGGGGGCTTGGCCAGCCTGCAAACAGCCATCATCCCCTCACCCAGGCTGACCAGGCATGCCAGCGGGTGGACATCCCCAAAGGGGTCCCAGACTGCGAGAGGGCACATGCCGGGCTGAGGGACCTCCCGAGTGCACAAATTTTTGTGCGCTGGGCCCCTAGTAGGAGATAAATGTGTTAGAAATCCTTGAATTCACAAAAGATTTCACATAAAGATACAATAATTAGTTAAATTTTGTTTTTGTCATCTTATCATAAAATGTTTGAATTATTCAAGATTATTTTTATAATGTTTAGCTTACATATTTCCTATGTAATTATATATATACTAGGGGCCTAGTACACAAAAATTTGTGCACTCGGGGGAATGGGGGTGGCGGGGTTCCTCAGCCCAGTCTGTGCCCTCTAGCAGTCTGGGACCTCTTGGGGAATGTCGACCTGCTGGCATGCCTGGCCAGCCTGGGTGAGGGGCTGATGGCTGTTTGCAGGTTGGCCAAGCCCCCCAGTTGGGACCCTCACCCCATGGGGGTGTGGCCAGCCTGTGTGAGGGGCTGATAGCTGTTAACAGGCTGCCCAAATCCCCTTCAGGGTTCGGATCCCTACTGGGGTGCCTGACCAGTCTGGGTGGGGGGCTGAGGGCCATTTTCAGGCTGCCCACAACTTCTATTGACCCATCATCCCAGTGAGACTGGCTGGAATCAGGTTTCTGGACTTTATTTATCTTCTATAATCAAAACTTTGTTGCCTTGAGAGGAGGCCATAGCTGGCCTAGGCAGACAGTTTCCTCCATTGCTGGTGCAATGGAAGCCTCCTGTTTTCTCTAGCTCCGTGACTTCCAGACGCCATATTGGCTGGGTTAATTTGCATACAGTTGCTCTGATTGGCTGGTGGGCATGGCTTAGGTGTAACAGAGTGAGGGTCAATTTGCATATTACTCTTTTATTACATTTGATAATATTTATTGACAAATAAAATCAATGCACTAAGTTATAAATTAAAGGTAATTTAGAAGTCAAATTTGTTTGATTTCTATTAATGAAAGTTTGTGATAATATTCACTGTGTCTTTTTTCTTTCAAAGATACTAAAATGTTGCATATATTCATGTACTCTACTCCTTCAACACACCTTACAGTTTCTCTGTGTTGGTAAAGTTCCTATATATTAGCATATAATCGAGGTTACAGAGACTAGGCTATATGATTAAGGTCAAATAGCAATATGCACTAAGAACTTAGGATAGGATGAATTCAATTTTCCAAGCTGATAATATCTGTTTTGGCAATACAGCTCTCATTATTTTACGTGTGCATAATCATGGTAACAGTTAGCATTTTAGAGAGTAATTTTAGATTGCCAAGAATGTAAATAAATATCATTCCTAGAATTTTACCCACAACTCATCTTTTGCTATTTTACAATATTTTTTTTCCTGAGATTATGTCACTGTTCATATATTGACTTAAAGCTGATAGCATTCATTTTATAACATCATTTGCACAATCAAAAATGACAACTAATTTCTACACCAATTCTATAAATAAACTAAAAAAAACTACAATAGTAAGAGGAGCTATTGATTAGAGCATTAGAATAACCCTACCTGCTTCTGCTTTCCTAAAGATATAAGAAATGCTTATAGGCGGACATTTTTCTTTCCAGGACACACAGATGTACTAGTGCATTTTTTTACATCTTTTTTAAGTTTTTTAAAATTCAATTTTGTATAAGAAAAGTAATCTTACTGGTTTAGAACAAGATCCAATTTTTCTAATATCTTTAACAAGGTTTGGGGTGAGAAAGTTGACCTTTAGGATGCTGATTTCAGAAGATTAGTAGCAACAGCAATTGCATGATCCAATACTGTTTTTTAAAATATTTTCAATTCAGTGGAGTTTTCAGTTATACCAGGTCCTGTGAATACAAATTCCATATGTTTACTACCTACTGTGCAAAATAAGTTGTTACTCTGTATAGTTACAAAACTACTACTTTTAATTCCAGGAGGTCCCCTCTATTATTATGAATTTAATGAAAAAAAGAATACAAAAAAAAAACCACACAGAAGTACCCTTTTATACCTATTTCATAGATAAAAGGGCATTGAAAGATCAGCAAATTAAAATCTCCCATTTTTCAGGAGAAACTTAGTCTCATAAAAGTCAATGACTTTTTCTAAGTATCAGAGAATCATATATATTTATCCTCCAACAAAATATTATGCTTATAATTCTCAACCCTACCCATTCATATCTTACTAGAGGCCTGGTGCACAAAATTCATGCATGGCGGGGGTGCAGGGCACCTCAGCCCAGCCTGCATCCTCTTCAATCTGGGATCCTTCTGGGGATGGCTGGGGGATTGGGCCTAAACCAGCAGTCAGACATCCCTCTCATAATCCTGGACTGTTGGCTCCTGATTGTTCACCTGCTTGATCGCCCTTAAGTGTGCCCCACTGCTGGCCAGGTTGCCCCCAATTGCCCGCTCCCCACCAGCCTGGTCACTCCTAACTGCCTCCCTCCCCACCCACTCCTAGCCTAGTCATCCCCAACTGTCCCCTCCCCACCAGCCTGTTGTTCAGTCGTTTGGCCCCTCACTAACCCCGCCGCTGACCTGGTCATAAGCAGCCATCTTGTGAGGGCATGAGGGTTAATTTGCATATTACCTCTTTATTATATAGGATTTTGCTTCTCAATAATTTCCTTAACAATGAGTATTTGCAAATGTTTGTTGAAAATGTAGTACTTGTCCTCCTAAAGTTTACATTTTCATCAGGAAGAAGAGCAAACAACTATAAAACAAATAGATACATAAATTATGTAGGGTAAGGATGATAGGGTGTACAATTTTAGATAAAATAGTGTAAGCTTCACTGACAAGATGATTTTTGAAAAAAAATTGGATGTGGTTGAGAGAATTAGCAATGCACATATCTGTGACACTAAGAGCGGCTGGAGGAAAGCCAGGGGAAAGAGTGAACTTACTTAAGCATTAATAAGGAGAACAGTATGTCTAAATGAAAAAAACTAAGGAAAAATTCCGGAGAAGTTTTGAAGGTTTGGGTAATGTGGAGTCCAATATGCCATTGTAGGGGGTCTGGCCATTACTCTGCAGAAGTGGAGAACCACTACATAGATTTGAGCAGAGGAGTCACATTATATGACTCTTTTTTTAAAATATATTTTATTGATTTTTTACAGAGAGGAAGGGAGAGGGATAGAGAGTTAGAAACATCGATGAGAGAGAAACATTGATCAGCTGCCTCCTGCATACCCCCCACTGGGGATGTGCCCACAACCAAGGTACATGCCCTTTACCGGAATTGAACCTGGGACCCTTCAGTCCGCAGGCTGACGCTCTGTCCACTGAGCCAAACCGGTTCTGGCACATTATCTGACTTTTAAAGGCCCACTCTGGCTCTGATATTGGGAATAGACTGTGGATGATAGAAAGCAAATTAGAAAGCAGAAAGACCATTTAGGTTATTGCAACAGTGTGCATGAGAGATGATGGTGACAAGGGTTTTAGAAATATTTAAAATACTTTTTAATATTGGTTAAGTGGAGATAGAAGCAAGAACAATTTATTTACTTGTTTTGGTGTCATATATATCTATGTGGGCATATGCTTAATGGCCATGATATGTAAAATGATCTCATTTATATGTGGAATTTAATGAACAAAACAAACTGACTAATAAAATAGGTCCAGAGGTCTGGATGCATGGAAGAAAATGATAGACCTAAAGGAGAGGGGACAGGAGGGGATGAGAAGAGATTAGCTAAAGAACATGTAGGCATCTATGCATGACCCATGGACACAGGCAATCCTGTGGGGAAGGCCTGGGATGGGTGGATGGAGGGGAGCAAAGGGAAGAAAATGGGGGACATCTGTAATACTGTCAGCAATAAAACAATTGGGTTTAAATGTTCGGCATACTTGTGTTAACTGCCACTTAATGATTGTTGATATTGGGGAAAGAAGAATAAATAAGTGTATTTACTGACTCAGAATTATTAGTAAATGTGAAAAAATTTTGCATTTGATGTTCTTCTAGGTAATATTATCTATGAAAGAGAAGTGTGGGGAGAGATGCGGACTGTAAGAAAACGTGTTAGGGGAAGCAAGCGTATATGTGTTCTGGGAGGATACAAATAGCAAATGGTGATTCTATTTTGAATTTTCATAATGCCTCTCAAAGCGCCACCCCACGAGCTATATTTTCTTCACAGTAATTCCCAAGAAGCCAATAAAGCAAAGAGAGAAATAAAATTTAGAGGAAAAAAGTGCGCACCTAGTGCTACAGAGTTGATTAGTAGAAGATCTGAACTAAACCTAATTGTCTAGACTTTTAATCAAATGTAATTGTTACCGGACCCTACTATTAACAACCTAGAAGGGGGCAATATGCATTTATATTACTGCTTAATAAGAACAGAGAGATAGATACTTTCAGTGGCAAATTTTCCCTGTTCTAAATATGTTTCAGCCTTGGACTGTGATTACAATGACTTATATCTGACCTAACAGTAACAAGACAAAAACAAAACCTCAAGAGGGGTCTCTTCTAACACAACCAAGCCTTTGTAATACATGTCAGAGAATTTGGAAGTTCAAAGGACAAACTAACCCCCATCCCAACTCTGAGTTGGATTTGTGGTTGTGGGGGAGTTCTCCAGAAAGGGGAATTACAAATATTTACACAATGCATTACCTCCACTCCACATAGAGGAACTGTGTGTGCATGATGAGTTTAAATGGGTAACAGTTTTAGGAGGTCTCTTATCTCCATATAGAAGCTTACTTGCATAATAAAGTTGGTAACACTTTCACATGGGCAGAAGGATCTATGAATAGAATATTGCATTAAGTGAATAAATATATTTTAGAGGTGGATTTATAATGTAATTTGAGTATCATTTGCTGGCAAGAGGGGCGTGAGTGAATGTGTACAGGTTGCACAATCATTGCTTACCAGAATACTGCAAGCGCAAGGGGAATAAAAGGTGGCATGTTTTATCCTCATGCTGGCATGAACATTCCAATAGTACCTGAAGGTGCAGGGTCAAAGGTTACACAAACTATCTTGCCAAAATTGATGTGATAGAGCATTCCTGTGGCAGTCCTGCTAAAGCCACTCATATTTCTTGTCTAATTCCAAGTAGGGCACCAGCGGAAAGAAATCTAATTTCTGTGCAAAGATGGTAAGTTTCCACAAATACCACAAAAATTTCTGTTAAGAGGGATTTAGAAATGTGTCTTCTGAATGTAAATAAACCGACAGTCTTTCAGGTGATGGAATAAGGATAAAATTTTGGGAATGCCAATTAAGCAAACTGTGTGAGGATTCTTCCTTTTTTTTTTTTTTTTTTTTTTTCAGCTCAAGGATTCCACTTTTAGCCTCCGGTTTTATGCTTCATCAAACACTGCCCTTGAGTTAGAGGAGTCATGGGAAACAAAGTCTGGTCAGTTCAGGGAAGAGTGGCCTTCACGGACTACCATGGGGCCTTGGTCAGTACTCTTACATTAATGATGCCCTAGGAAGGGCAACAGTGCCAAACAGAGGCCAGTAAACAGTGATAAATGACATCAGAGCAGTGGACCCAACAGCGGGTTCTCAAGGAAAATGCTCTAGAGAAACCTCTGCCAAAAAAATACTTGGGGTGATTACATCATAACCATGTTGTTTACATGGTGAAGAGTGATGGAACTTACGTGCACTAATATTTATTAAGTGCCCTCTAAGTGTATAACTTTGTAAAAAAGTGTGAGATTAAATGCTACCTTGAATTCTGGTAGCAAAGCAAGGAAACCAACAAATAAGGACTTCCTATTTCTCAAAATTCAAGTTTTTTCAGGCATTCCTTTTCACCAAACTTGATCTTCCTCGATATTCCCCATTTTAATATTTCTAACCCCTACATACAAAACCCAGGAGCCATCGTTAACATCTTGTCAATGACATTAGAACAACTTTCAGTTATAGTTCCTGAAGATAGGTGGGCGCAACTGAATTCTCCTCAAGGTGCTTTACCTCACTCAGTGGTTCCATTGGCCTGTGTACATCAAAGCCCGTTAGGATGCAAACAGAAACTTACAGCAAAGAAAGTAAGGGTTTTGTTAGTTGAGAAGGTGATACAGCACCTGGAGTCATGGATGAGCTATTACTCAAAAACCTGGCTCCCCATGGCTTTCAGGGAATGGGTTATATAGAGGTGATATCATTAATCATGGTCCCTACTCATTGGGTCTGTGCTAGAGTAGTGGGTAGTTTATTAGTGACTCCGGTCCTGATGTCCCTTCATCTGGATCTGGAGCTGAAATATAACTGAGGCTTAGATTGTTATCTTTAGTGTAATTGAAACTCTGTCTCTGTAGGAGACCCAAGGCTTCATTCCTAAAGTTGTTTAATGCTGGCATAATGAAGAGGATGGCCATGCAAGAGAGAAGGAGGCAGGTGAGTCAGAGTGCTGGATGAGGCCAGTTTTAAGAAAAAGAAAGTAAGGGAAAAAAGAAGAAATAACATTTCTGAGAGGTTGCAGTGCTTTGAGAAGTATTTATGGAGGATTTTCTTAAAGATTGCAGAAAGGGTTATTTTGTCCTTTATAACCACAAATTTTGTTTTTGTTTATTTACTATGATGATGCAATGTATTTATAAGGATGGTGAGATACACTGTGTTGTTCACTCAAGGCCTCCACTTTGGTTGCAATAGATTTGAGACATCCAGAATGTCTTAAAGAAGATACAAGGCAGCTCCTCTGCACCTGTGGTCAGCCTGCCCCTAATTTCTCAACAGAAATTTCTGGCATTGTCTGAAATACACATCTTGGAAGTGTGGGAGGGCTCATTACTGTGGTGGATGGCTATGTGAGAAAGCCTCCATTCTCACAGGAAAAATAGTCATGGCACCTGATACTCTGATAACTGAAGTCCTAGCATCAATCAGCCTTTTCTTACCATCCATGTAACCTACTATATGACTTCTACATCAGTGAGTAACAAAAATTTTTGGTGCTGATCTTACCCAATTATTGCACTATTAGCTCTATCAGGTCAGAGATATTGTCAGTTAATGTTTATAGAAGCATCTCTAGAGCCTGACAGTGTTTTGCAATAGTTGTATGCAATAAATACCTTTAAAAGAATCAACTCTGTTCTCTAAATCATCACCCAACCTTATTTATCTTATCCATTAACTAATTGCTAGTCTATGATAAATACATCTATTTATCTTTTCCTGAAAGCAAACACTATGTTTTCAGATCAGAGGCAGAGTTTCTCTAACTTGCTGAAATAACCGGTGTTTTCCTCACCTTATTTACACACACACACACACACACACACACACACACATCTAATATAATAAAAGAGTAATATGCAAATTGACCGTTACCTGAGACAACTAAGCCATGCCCACCAGCCAAACCACGCCTCCCAGCCAACCAGAGCATCTGTATGCAAATTGGCCCAGCCAAGATGGAGGCTGGCAGCCATGGAGCTAGAGCAAACCAGAGGCTTCTGTTGCAACTGCCTGCCTAGGCTAGCTGAGCCTCTGCTCACGGCCACGCTCATGAGCCAATCAGAGCGGCTGTATGCAAATTAACCTAGCCAAGATGGAGGCCAGCAGCCATGGAACTAGAGCAAACCAAAGGCTTCTGTTGCAACTGCCTGCCTAGGCAGGCTGAGCCTCTGCTCATGGCCACGCCCACCAGCCATTCAGAGTGGCTGTATGCAAATTAACCCAGCCAAGATGGAGGCTGGCAGGGCAGCTCTGCACTGGGATCCTCCGTGGCAGGCATAGCTGAGCCAGGTGTGTCAGCTGAGTGTGGGGGGGGTCCGGTCTGGGGCCTCCTAAGGGACTCCTCGGGGCCTCCTCGGGGTATCCAGGAGCAGCTGTCCTGGGTCTGCTGCCTGGCTTTGCCCCAGGGGCCTCCTTAGGGGCGTGTGGAAGCACCCGTCCAGGGTCCACTACCTTTATCCACCCACAGGGGCCTCCACAGGCCATGTGGGAGCATCTGCTGCACAGTGGGAAGAATCCGAAGCCAGTTCACTGCCCGGCTCCACCCCGGGTGTGTTTGCTCAGCAGCAGGGCCCCACCGAGGGATCCTGCACCAGCGTTCGCCCCTAGCTTACCACCCAGCTCTGCCCCAGGTGTGTCCTCTCAGCGGTGGGGGCCCACCAGGCGTGTGCGATCGTGGGCCCTCCCATGGGAAACGTCCAGGCCTGCACTCACCAGCCCTCCCATCCCCCAGTGCACGAACCCTGAAGGGGCTGTGGGCAACCTGAAAATGGCCGTCAGCACCTCACCCAGGCTGGCCAGGCATGCCAGCAGATGGACATCCCCTCTCCAAGGTGTCCCAGACTACAAGAGGCCTCAGGCCGGGCTGAAGGACCCCCACACCCCGTGTGCACAAATTTTTGTGCACCGGGCCCCTAGTATATATATATTAGAGGCCCAGTGCATGAAATTTGTGAATTGCGGGGGAGGGGTGTGGAAATCTCTCAGCCAGGCCTGCACCCTCTTGCAATCTGGGACCCCTCGGGGGATATCCGACTGCTGGTTTGGGCCTGATCTTGCTTGCCTGCCTGCCTGCCTGATGGCTCCTAATCACTCTGCCTGCCTGTCTAATCGCCCCTAACTGCTCACCTGCCTGCCTGATCACCCCTAACTGCCTCTATCTCAGCAACTGCTGCGGCAGCTTTGTCCAGAAGGACATCTGTAATGACATCCAGAAGGTCGTTCAGATGTCTGGTCTAATTAGCATATTACATTTTTATTATTATAGTTATTAGACAGTTTCCACTCCTCTTCCCTGGAGAAAGAGAGATATACTTTGCTTTATAATGCTTTGCCATCCTTTGAAATGAAAATCGCTGCTCTGAGTTTTACTGCCTTTTGAAATGTAAACATATGGCTCCACGGAGGTACATTTCTAAATATCTCTAGAGGTCTCTCACTCTCTCAGTTTTGCTATCCAGTAACCTTTTACCTCTAAGGATTTTCTTTTAACTCAGATTCTAGTTCTCTGTGCTCAGAAAACTCTGACCATGAAGAAACATGAACATATGCATATTGCTTTCCAACAGTCTGCACATGTCCACTCTGCCCCACTGTCTTCATCATCAAGCTATCTTCCTTTCTCACTGGACTGCTGCAATAGCCTTCTGCTCATCTTCTCTCAGCCCAGCATGGGTCCTTTCTCCCACCCAACATCCAGAAAGTGACCTTGCCAAATGCAAACTTCCTTCTATCAGACTCTAAATGAGACCTGGATTATAAACCCTCTAATTCAGTTTTCGGTCCCACCTGCCCCTTAGCCCGAATCACCTGCCATGCTTCCCTGCAGCAGTTGCCACAGCTTTCCCAGGGTCCTGAGGCCATCATTGCTCATCTCTTACCATCACTGCTTGTCTCAGCCTCTCCTTGGGGTGGAGACAAGTGTTCCGTATAGTCTCCATTGTGGTTCTTGCTGAGCTTTAGAAAACCACATGGATTCAGATAAGTTGATCCCGACTCTTCCCAGAGAGAGTACTCCTAAAAGCAGTGGCTCCAGGAAGCCTCTTGGGAAAGGACTTGTGTGACTAGGAAACTAGTTGTGTTTCCTTACGAAGCTGGGCCTAGCTCACTTACTGACACTCTGTATTAGCTTTCTCTCGTTTGCTTCCTTACTTTTCTCTCCTTTTGCTTCTTTTTGATTTGAAATCCCAGTAAAGCATTGATGGATAAGCTTTCTACAGGCTCTCAGAAACTTTGGGTATGCTGCACTGCTCCTGAAAATACAGTTTTTCATTATTCATTGTTTTAATGAGAAAGCCCACTGGGTTCTTTCTTATGGCTTCGGTGGTCATATGAGATTTAGCACCTGCTCCTCACCTTGAGCCACTTTTCTTGCTCTTGAAGCTCTGCATACTCAGATTTTCTTTCACTTATTTCACTCTGTTAAAATTCTTCAAACCTCAGAGGCTTCATATGTTTCTCCCTTTTAATGTACTGCTTCCCTGCACATCTATAATTTATATTGATTGGTCAGGTCTCAGATGAAATATCACTTATTCGGGGTTTCATTCTTTCCACCAAATCTGGCTAGTTTTCTTTGATAAGCTATTATCAATATACTAGAGGCCTGGAGAACAAAATTCGTGTGCTGGGGGGTGGGAGGGAGGTCCCTCAGTCCACCCTGCTCCTTATCACAGTCTGGGAGCCCTCAGGGGATGTATGACTGATGGCTCCCCCTGAGGAGCAAGTCTAAGCCAGCAGTCAAATATCCTTAGCACTGCCATGAAGGCGGGGGGAGGCTCCTGCCACCACTGCTGTGCTCACCATCCGTGAGCCCGGCTTCTGACTGAGTGATGCTACCCCTTTGGGAGAGCACTGATCACCAGGGGGAAGTTCCTGCATTGACTGTCTGCCTCCTACTGGTCAGTGCGCATCATAGCAACCATCCCACCATTCAGTCTATTTGCATATTAGCTTTTTATTATATAGGACTAAAGGCACAGTGCATGAAATTTTGGTATGGCAAAAGGAGTCCCTCACAATCTGGGACATCCCTCTAACAATACAAGACCATTGGCTCCTAACTGCTCACCTGCCTGCCTACCTGATTGCCCCTAACCACTCGCCTACCTGCCTGATTGCCCCTATCTGCCTCTGCCTCAGCCCCTGCTGCTGCTGCTTCATCTGAAAGGACATTTAGAATGATGTCGTTCAGCTGTCTGGTCTAGTTAACATATTATGCTTTTATTATTATAGATAACCTTTACATATTCTTCACAAATCTCCACTCAATTCTAAATAAATAATCTGTGATGCAAGTACTTATCTGTTTAATGTTTTCTTAAATATATTTTTATTGATTTCAGAGAGGAAAGGAGAGGAAGAGAGAGAGAGAGAGAGAGAGAGAGAGAGAGAGGGAGAGAGAGAGAGAGAATGAGAACAAATTATTGATTGGCTGCCTCCTGCACTCTCCACTCTGGGGATTGAGCCAGCAACCTGGGCATGTGCCTTGACCAGGAATCAAACCATGACCTCCTGGTTCATTGGTAGATGCTCAATCACTGAGCTATCCAGAACGGGGTGTTTAATGTTTAACACCCAGCTCATTCATCAAATTGTAAACTCTACGAGGGCAGAAACTGTGTCTTTTTCATTTTTTCAGTTGTACACAGAGTCTGCCATGAACTATATTAATATTTAATGACTACAAGAACAAATAATTGAGCAACTCAAAAGAGCCAAAAACATTTTCTGCCTGTTTTAAAAGTGACACGGTTTGACCAGTTACTTCACAATAGTACTTGATAAACTGTAAAATAAAAAAATCACAAAAAAGTAGAGTTCTATAAGAATGGTGGCATAGTCTGGAGAAAATGTCAGCTTAAAGCTCTGCCAATGTTTGGTAATAGAGTACAAAAGGGTAGTTCCCTAATTGCTTTACCATTTCTTAATTAGAAAATAAAGTTTTATTTTCCAAGGTCATTGGGCAAGAATACATTTATGTGTCTCAACTGAACTTGCGAAAAAACGTGTATATGCATTTAAAACTGGTCCTGACTCTCCTCTCATCCCAACTCCTGCTATTTTTAGTCAACCAATTGTTAAAAAGACTTGAGTGTATCACACAAGAATCAGAAAATAATTTTTCCTGTTGGTGACAAATTTTGCTTGAATTAATTCAGTTGATTTTGGAGAAGAAATGAGAGAGGGCAAAACAAGCAAATTCAGTGACTAGAAATATGAGACATGGAACATCTAAGAAAAAAAACGATTTTTTGTTTTGTTAAAAAAGATTTTGGCCTTTGTTTTCAACTTTGGTTTTATTTCAATGGGAAAGCTTAATTTTGTCTCAGCCTCAGCATTTGAATGAGAATATAGACATTAGCAGAGCAAACTTTGTTATAGATAGAAAATAATTATCATAAGAGTATGTGATTCAATATAGAATAGAAAAACAGTGTGGTACACAGAATACAAATATGATTCACAATGACCTTTATCCTTTTATAAACTTACCTCTTGAATGTAGTCAGAAGTTGAAATAAGCTGATATTACTACCATGATTATATGGCAAGGGGATTTTTCAGATCCAATCAAATCAATTGACTTTGAGGTAATAAAAAGGATATGGGAATATTATGCTAGTAGTGCCTGACCCAAACTGCAGTACTTTTAAAAGAAGATTTTTTTATTGCTTTCTTTGCTTTATTTTTCCATCTGGCCTCAGAGGGGAAAAGCAAATACGTGTATTGCAAACTATGTACGTAGAGAGGCAGTCTTTAAGAGCTGAGAGAAGTCCCCAGAGAACAGTTAGCAAGAAAACAAAGATCTCAGTCATACAACAATAAGAAATTGAATTTGGCTAACAGCTTAAATGAACTTGAAGAAGACCTTGGGCCTCAATAAAAACTACAGCCCCAGCTTACACCATCACTGCAATCTTGTGAGATGATGGGAGAACCCAACTAAGATGCGTCTATACTCCTGACTCATGGAAACTGTGAGATAATAAATTCATTTTGTTTTACTTTTTTTTTAAGTTCCTAAGTTTGTAGTGTTACCCAGCAACATAAAACTAGTACAATGAGCATAGTCTATTTTATTTTTTAACTTTTCCCCATAAACAAGCAAGAATTTAAGTATATCAAGCTATTTAGCAAAATGTGCTCTGGACATAAGAATCTCCATATCAGAAAATGTAGCAGGTAGTGACAAAACTCAGCTGAGAAAATGAGAAGTTATCCTGTAGAATTCTTCTTGGATGCCATATATACAGTTTCTTGTTCTTATTTTCCACTTAATTCATGCAAATATATTTTATAAGAATCTATGATGAGTCCTATAAATCATCAGGACATTATTTTATACATGACCATTTCAAAGAACAATCTGAAAATATTAATAAATTAAAAACATGTAGCCTTTAAATTACTCATTCTGCTCCTGGAAATTAAGCCTAATAAAATAAGTGTGCAAAAATATAGACATTTCATTATTGCCTATAATAGGAAAAAATCAGAAATAACTTATATTCCTATTAAGTATATATTGTGGAAATGAAATATGATGTATTTAAGCTTTTAAAAAGTTTGTAGTCATTAAAAATAACATAGATAAATATATTCAGATGTAGATAGGTAGTAATACTCATTTTGAGTGAAAAATATTACTGAGAAGTATATCCTGCATAATACTATAAATAAAAATGTATATTTTAAATATGTATAATCTTTATATTTATAGAACATGTCTGGAAGCTTACAAATAAAGCTGTTAAAAACGTTGAATTGGGGAAAAAAACTCAGTCTTTTTCTCCTGTGTTTTTCCTTTACTCTCACATGATCATGCACCCACCACACTTCAGAAACTAGATGTGTAAGGGTTGTCTCCTGTGGAGGAATTCTCTGACATCAACGGGGTGGCCTGCAATTTAACTCAATTGTGACACTATCTACCCGGGAGTAGCATCAGATTTCACAGGTTAAGGCTCAGTCTATGACACTGCCCCCCATTCAAATGCTAAACCCAGGTTACTCACCACGATTGTCCAACTTGGTTACAAATTAAGTATTCCAATAAGTTCCTCCTAGGGTTTGATTAATTTTTAGAGCAACTCAGAGAACTCAGGGAAACACTTACTTATGTTTACCAATGTATTAAAGAATATGATGAAAGCTATAGATGCACATCCAGATGAAGAAACATAACAGGGAAAGGTCTGAGAGAGTCCCTAGTATAAGAGCTCCCCCTGGAGGTAGGGTTTGTGGGCGTGTTCACAACCTGGAAGTTCTCAGAAGACTGCACTGTTGGGATTTTATGTGGACTTCCTCACATACCCGCAGTCAGTTACTGACTTTATTTTTAGCCCCTGTCCCCTACCCAGAGAAGTCAAGGCAGGGCTGAGAATTCCAAGCTTCTATTAATAGCCTGGCATTTCTGATGACCAGCTCCCAGAGGATGCCATCTAAGAGCCCACTCACAGTCTCCTCATTGGAACAAAAGGTACTCCTATCACTCTGGAAATTCTAAGGCATTTAGGAGTCCTGTGTCAGAAATTAGGGTCAGAGACCAAATGTTAGAACAGAAGATGGATCTAGTGTTCTCAACACTTTGCAGTTTACAAGAGTTTCAGGAGCGCAGTGCCAGAAACTTAGAGCAGAGACTAATCCTATATAATATGAGATGGATATACTAATTAGTCACCAGTATGCAAATTGACCATCATCCAACACAATAAGAGAGGTATATGCTAATTAGCCCTGATATACTAATTAATCACAACCAGTATGCAAATTGACCATCACAACAACACATATGATGGCCATCTCCATGTGGCCACAAGATGGCCGGCAGGGGAGGACAGTTGGAGGGGACCAGGCCTGCAGGGGCAGGCAGTTTGAGGCAACCAAGCCTGCAGAGGAGGGCAGTTAGGGGTGTCCAGGCCAGCAGGGTAGGGCAGTTAGGGTTGATCGGGCTTGCAGGGTAGGCCAGTTGGAGGCAACCAGGCCGGCAGAGGAGTGCAGTTGGGGATGACCGGACCTGCAGGGGAGGGCAATTGGGGGCAATCCGGTCAGCAGGGGAACAGTTAGGTGTTGATCTGGTTGGCAGGGGAGTGGTTAGGGGGTGTTCAGGCTAGCAGGCAGAAGCCATTAGGGGCAATCAGGTAGGCAGGCAGGCAAGCGGTTGGGAGCCAGCAGTCCTGGATTGTGAGAAGGATGTCCAACTACCTGTTGGATAGTCGTACATCCCTAGAGGGGCCCCAGATTGGAGAGGGGGCAGCGTGGGCTGAGGGACACCCCTTCCCAGTACACAAATTTTGTGCACTGGGCCTCTAGTATATACATAATTTCTGTTATCTCACAAACTTATTTCTATAAATGGGATTAAGTGGGCAAGTAAGGTACATTTACTCTTCATTCATTATTCTTTAGAATTGTTTGTCCTATTTCAAGCATATGTTACTTTTATAATATCAAATAGATGCAAAATTTTAGATGATATATACCTACATGTAAAGAAGACCAATATTTTATCTACAAATATCTTTTTAGATATGGAAAAATAGTTGTATTAAAAACAATTTAATATATAATTTAGTAAAAAATGGTTAGGTAAAAAATAACATTTTTTAAAATATTTCTAAGATATAGGCATGTATATGTGATAACATAAAATATATAAATATATAAATATATTAATTTTAGGGAATGGCATGTTGTTAATCTTTAGTTTATTGATATTTTGTTTGTGTCTGCATCTGGAAACAAATTAAGAAAACATATATTTTCATTTTGATTAAATAATTATTAAATTATTCGTATACTAGGGGCCCGATACATGAAATTCGTGCCCCGGCTGCTTCAGCCTCACAGCCCTGGCTTCATCCAGAAGGTCATCGAGAAGGTGGTCTGGATGGTCATTACGCTGCCATTTGGTCAATTTGCATATTATGCTTTTATTATTATAGATTTAGAATACTCCTCTTCTTAGTTGATCTAACCTATTTCTTATGGGGAAAAAATTCAGCTGCTGATCTATTTTAAAACTCCAACTATAAATATTAAATTTACATCAATTAACACTTAAGCTATTAATTGAAATACATTTAAATTTACCTCAGTTATTTTTAGACATTGAATACATTTCACATAATTTCTATCCTAAATTTAATGTTACCGAAAATGCATAGCATCTACAATTATCCTTTTTATATTAAGTTAATTATCTGTCAATTACACCTATTCATGTCATAATAATTAAAAGTTAATGCATTTTAATATGCTCTTTCTTTTTTCAGGCCAATGCTGAAATACACCATTGATTGTTTCCCTCTTTCTTTCATTTAGTGGGTCAAATAGTTAACTAGAGTGGAATTGCTCTTAATTGCTATCTGTCTCTAGTTAACCCACTCAAAATTTCCCAATACTCTCAGAATTTTGAATTATAAGGGAACGTCAATGACTAATCAAATATTGTTCAAGCAATATTTTAATACTACAAGAAAGAAAGAATTATGTAATTAAGGGAACAAAATTTAAAAGAATTACATATAACTGCTCATGTAAAATAATTCTCATGGGGCTAACCCTCAAAATATGGAGTATTCTATCAGCAATATAAAGTAAGTATAGCTCACATTAGTTCTAATAAATAAGTATTGTTGGACTTTCAATATGTGTATTTTTATTATATTTACTATTTCAAAAATATGCACATGCATGGTCAGTGTTTTTTTTCCTTCAAACATTTTATGAAATTATGTAAAGGATAGTTCATTAATGTTTAAGAGTTTTGCCAAGTGCTGGGGCTGACAAGTCTCTTTGAAACTATACTTTACATTATTTAACTACTAATGTGTAACTTTCAAGAACTAAGAGAAGACCAATCAAAGGATGTATTCTACCTGATTTTTTGGGTCTTCCACAACACTGTTTCGGCAACCTAGAATGCTTTCAAATGTGTGCAATCCAGCACCCCAAGTCATTGTACTCACCTTCCCAAAGCCAGAGGGGCTAAGAGTCTACATGCAAGTCCTCAAGGAATATTCAGTAAATGCTTCGAAGAACTGTCACATTGGGGCATTCTCTTCTAGTTCTTCTACCGCCCATAAAGAATATGCAAGAATGGCATTCAATTCAGTTTTCTTACCTCATTTAATTACCAATAATTAGTTGACTCTATTCTTTCATGGAATCATTACAGGTGAGGTGAGAACAATTGCTGGGGAAATTTAGTTTTACACACAAATTTTGAAAAGATGGTTTTTTTTCTTTCTCTTTACACAATAGGCATCATTTCTCCTTGTTAAAGACTTACATTGTAGAATGGCTATTAGGAAAAGAGAAAGTGTTTAATTCCCATGAATGTATTTTTTAAAATAATATTTATTTTATGGTGAACATTAGGAAATTCTGAACACCATAAAGGAGAGTTGACCACCAATCCTCCAAAGCTGTTGGATATTAAGCAGATTATCTTTATTGGTAAGATGCAGAATTATAAAATAATTAGTGTTATCTGTAAGTGTTCCATATATATTTTGGCAATTCACATGGCTAAAATTGGAATAAGGCTGAAGCTACAACAAGGTGTAGTATTTGCTAGCTGTTCTTAGAATGTGATGGTTGGGGTATGAAATTCTGTCCTGAGGCCATATAAGGCCTGCAAAATCATTTGATCTGGCCCTGCCAAGGTATTAGGGATGAGTTAATTAAATGTTTGACCAAATATAGCAGGATAATTTTTAAATTGATAATTGTGTTGGCCCAAAAATTATATTACAACTATCCAAATGTCCCTTTTCAGATAAAAGATCCCCCACCCGTGAATCTGAGTTCAGTTACCTAAGCCACCATTTATTATCTATGTGACATTGGATAATGTATTTAATTTCCTTGTCCGTGTTTTATTTGTGGTGTATAAAGGGTTACTGAGTGACTGTGAAGATTCAAATGAGTTAACATGTATATTTAGCTTCATAAATAACTGATAGAAAAAAAGGTGCCTAGTGCTTGCTATTACAATTAACCTGTTTAAAAGTCTAAAGAAATACATAAAATGATTAACCATGAATAGTGTTAGAATATGTTAAGCACCGATCACATGAAATGGATATGTATTTATGTGAGTTTCCAGAAGAATGAAATGGAGCATCTCATATTGTGAAGTAACAATGAGTCAGGCACTGTGGCCAAAATTTTACGTAATATATTCCTTTCCTTTTCTTTCACTGGGGGCTTAAAACAACATACATTTATTGTCTCAAAGTCCTGGAGCCTAGAGGTCCAAATCAAGGTGTGTGCAGGGCCAGACTCCCTCCAATTGACCTCTTGGAATAGTTGGATTCCATGTGTCTTCTAGCTTCAGGGGATTGCCAGCTTCTTTGACCTGTGGCCGCGTCACTCCAATATCTACACCCATCTTCACATCACTTTCTCCACTCACGATGTGTTTATTTTTTATTACTGTATAACAAATTATCGCAACATTAACTACTTAAAATACATTATTGACTAGTTTGAATTTCTGTTGGTCAGAAGTCCTTAGAGATAACTTGGTTCTCTGTTCAAGATATCACAAGGCTGCAATTACAATGTTGACTGGCTGAATTTTCATAGAGAGGCCCTGAGAAAATATTTACTCCCAAGTTTATTCATGTTGCTGACCAAATTCAATTCCCTGCAATTGTAGGACAGAAGGCCCATTTCCTCGCTGGTTGTCAGAGCCACTCTCAGCTGCTACAAGCCCCTGCGTTCATTGCCACAAGGTTCTATCCATCTTCAAGGCAGCGATGCTGCATAAAATCTTTCTTCAGCTTCAAATCTCTGACTTCCTCTTCTGTCACCAATGGGAGAAACTCTCTGCTGTAAAGAAAAACTCATGTGATCTGGTTAAGCCCACTCAGATAATTTATTTTAAGGCCAACTAAATAGTAACCATATTTAAATTTACAAAATTTCCTCACAACACCACCAAGATTAGTGTTTGAATAATTGGGAAAAGGTATGTTTATACCAGAACTAGGAATGTTGGGGGTCACTTACTAATTCTTCCTATAGCACATAGATTTTCTAAATTAAATGTCATCACTATTTAAACAAAGAACTATTATATATTGTTATTATGTGGAAAATAGTAAACAAAGAAGCTCACTAAGGTTGTTGAATATTTTACAAGTTTTTGTGCTCATGGTTTTCACTAGAGCTCTGTTTCAATACACTATTAATGAGTTAGTGGGGACTTTATGGAAGAGTAAGCATTAGGTGGGTCTATAAAACTGGCAATATTTTATTATACAGAGAATGGTGACAGTAGTTCAGGTGAATAAAACTGAATAAACAAAAGCGTAAGGACAGTAGAAAACGTAGATTATTTTGATAGGAGTAGACATCCAGCGGTAGAAAAGAACTCATGTATGGAAATAAAATGGTAAGTAGTAGTAGAAGGGTGGGTTTGAATCAAAGAAAAATGGCCTTCAATTCTAGTGTAAGGAGTTTGACCTTTGTTTTAATTGCAAGGTTCTAATGATTTTATTGATTATAATGAACAATGGAGCACAGTTTCTCCTTTAATTAATTACAGTTACCTTGGTCTGAATTGGCATTCTCATGAAGGAGAGACCCAGAATAGGGGAACGATCTAGCATATCCATATCCTGAGGTGCTCCCCTAACTTCAAGGACTGCAGAGGATTCTCGACCTCGACCTCTGATGCAGTTATATCAGGACTAATTCTTTTACATTTCATAATTACTTGGGTTCATTCCTTTTGGACTCTTAAAATATATAAGCAGTCATTCATTTGTTTAACATTTACTGTGCATCTCATCTGTGCCAAGCACTGATGAATGTTTTATCAATGGTCTTGAAGATTTATGAATGTGTATAGATATTGGCAAACACTATTCCATTACATTTACAAGTATGTCAACTAGCATTTGCTTTGTGCTTATGGGATATCCATATATTTATACTAAGCATTATGGTAAAAAAATGACCCATGCTCTTGATTAAATTGTAAAAATACTATAAACATGCATGAAATAATTAGGAGCAGTATAATGTAGAGTGCATGAGGAGCTAAATATGGGGGATGTCATACTATTATGTAAATGCTGAGAAGTTGGGTAAGATTCATCAGTGAGGGTCCCCACCAAAATTGGTCCTTAAATTATATCTTAAAGATGAGTGAGAGACAGCTCAATCATCAGGAACAAGTCAAAAATTCATGTAGGAAGTTGCAAATAATGGCACAAAACTAACTTGTTACAGAGGATAATCTTATCTCTCTTAATATCCGGTGTTTAATAAGCATTTTCCATGACCACAATATCTAAAAAGACAGAGTGATAGGGCAATGCCATCTTTCTGATTATGTAAAAACCGATACATTCACCTAGGTGTTTTGATAGCATTAATTTGATATGTGACATATTCTGCTTCTAGTATTCCACAAGAATTCCATTTAACAGCTGGATTAAATAAAAAATTATAAGATCTATAAAATGAATGTAATAGCTATACTGCTTTATTTTTATTTTACTTTAAATATTTTTGTAAGCTTACTAGTAAGTCCAGACAACTAGTTATGTCCTATAAAGCCATATTTTCATGAAATAATTTATTTTTAGAAAAATGGTTGCAAACTATTGGAGGCATTGGTTTCTTTGTAAAAGTAAATTTTATTTTAAGAAAATGTGAAGGTCATTTGGAAAAAGTACACAGCATAATCAACTACAGATAAGGGGGGAAATTCCAGCAGGTCTAACATTTCTCATAGCAGCATATAATAGTTTATAAATGATGGGTAAGGTTTATGAAGTCTTTAGGTGGGAAATGATCTAATAAACCTAACTAAAAACTGTATAACCAATCAAGGTGTTCAAGTTTTAAAAGCAAAGTTAAAAATACCTGAATTTAATGGAAAAAAATGTACTTTTGAATTATTTTTAAAGTTGTTGGATCTCAAAATTCTATAAATCCAAATATTACCATAGAAGCTATAATAGGCATTGAGTCCTTTTAGTTACGTAAATAAAGCTAGTAACTGTGGAAATTGGTAATAAATAAAAACATAAATATTAAAAATCTTATAATGTAGATATTTGAGTATTAATAAAAATTGAGAGGGAAAAGGAAAAACATTGGGAAAATGAAAGGAAGCTGGTCTCCTCATTTCATAAAATTAAGGTCTCAAGATGATAGAATAAATATCTGCTATTAACACTTTATAACTATAAAGAATTAGAGCTAAGCATAATATAAAAATAATGTTCTACATAAACATACATTGATATACACCTATACACAAAAATCTGAATAATGACAGCATATTTTATTTTACCTATTTAAAACCATAAACAGTTCAGTAGATTTTTTTTAAAAGATGTGGAATCTATACAACGATTATCATTACATTGAATTAGAACCCATAGTCCTAAAACAAATGATGGATTTTTCTTTTTTGTTAATCCTCACACAAGGATATGTTGTTTTTTATTGATTTTAGAGAGAGGAAGGGAGAGAAAAATAATCCACAGGAGAGAGAAAAATTGATCGGTTGAATGCTCCAACTGGGGACGGAACCTGCAACCTGTGTATGTGCCATTATCAGTAATAGAACCTGTAGCTCTTTGGTGCACAGGGCAATGCTCCAACCAACGGAGCCAAAAGTTGCTATTTTAAAAGATCAACAGAACAGTCCCTGCTAATCAGTGGTTAGAGAAAAATAAAACCATTTTTTATTTGGAAAAAATAAGAAACCTCACTTAAAGAAAGATAGCAAAATGGGGAATGGCTTATATATTAGGGAACTAAGGTGATGTCTGAGCAGAGATCTGTGACATGAGTAAGCAAGTCATGAAGCTCTCTTGAGGAACAGGGAAGAGCATTTGCAAGTGCTGTGAGGTGGGGGCCACCTGTCTGAGATCAAAGACCAGAAAGAAAACCAGTGTTGGTGAAGAAGTTAGCAGGAAGATAGAAGATGTAGTCTGTGAAACAGAGGAGTCCAGACCAGATCTTTGTCAGCCATAGGAGGAATGAATCTTTCTGTCGCACAGGAATGATGTACAGTAACAAGATTTACTCTCATTTCTCCAGATCTTTGCTGATTAATTAAAATCTATCCTCTCTTAAATATATGTCTTTCATGCTCATATACTCAGATAAATATTTTAGGAAACAGAGATGAATTTACAAGGGCAGCTGGAGTGGCTACCTAAACAGAAACAAACAAATAAAAACACTGTATCCTGAGTCTCTAAGCTGTTGTCTGAAAATATTTGATCAAACAAGCAGCACTCTTAGATAATATGCACTTAACTAGGGGCTGGGTGCACAAAAATTTGTGCACTGGGGGGGGGGGGGTCCCTCAGCCTGGCCTTTGCCCTCTCACAGTCTGGGATCCCTCGGGGTTTTTCCACTTGCTGGTGTGCCTGGCCAGCCTGGTGACGAGCTGATGGCTGTTTGCAGGCTGGCCAAGGCCCCCTAGTTGGGACCCTCACCCCATGGGGTTGTGGCCAGCCTGGGTGAGGGGCTGAGGGCCATTTTCAGGCTGTCCACAGCTCCCATTGACCCAACATCCCCGCGAGGCTGCCTGGAATCAGGTTTCTGGGATTTATCTATCTTCTATAATTGAAACTTTGTTACCTTGAGTGGAGGCCTAGGCAGGCAACGGAAGCCTCCTGTTTGCTTCAGCTCTGTGGCTTCTATAATTGAAACATTGTTGCTTGAGCAGAGGCCTGCCGGCCTAGTCAGGCAGTTGCAACAGAAGCCTCCTGTTTACTCTAGCTCGGTGGCTGCCGGCCTCCATCTTGGCTGGGTTAATTTGCATACAGCTGCTCTGATTGGCTGGGAGGTGTGGCTTGGCTGGTGGGTGTGGCTTATGTGTCTTGGAGTGATGGTCACTTTTCATTTTACTCTTTTATTAGAATAGATAAACTATATTAAATTCAGATATTTAGGTGACAGTGTTACTGGGGGATCTCAGGTATTCCTTTTCCCATTGAATGCTGGGGGTAGTATCCTTACAATATCTTGAGAAAACTAATTTTCTGAGAATAACATGAGTGATTTTTATTTGTGTGTAATTACATTCCTACACTTCCAAATTCCAGTTTCCTTTAATTCAGTCCTGGAAGAGGTATAGCTGAGGATTCAGTTGAGCTAAAAGCAAAGCCAGTGTCCAGAGTTTTTGTTCCATGTTCCAGCCGGGTCCAGTTCATTATCAGACTAGTTGCAGTCCATTTGTCCAGTGTGTGTGGGTTGCACATGTTACAGAAGACCAAAGAAATACCAAGCCCGCTTCCTGGAGAAAGGGAGGGACCTCATTTATTAACACTAGTGGACTTCAGGAATAATTTCCAAATCAGAGTAAAGAAACATTCAGAGAGCCTGTCTATATATATATCCCTCTGGGGTCTTTGTCTTGCAGATATGCCCCCTGTACCCTTTCTGGCCCTTCAGGAAGGCCCCCAGGTGTTAGGCCACATCTGATGGTCTGTCCTGGCACCAGCATAACACACCCCCCCAGGGCAGTGCATTGTTCACAGTTCCATGGCCTTTGCATTTAGATAACAAATTCTGCAAGACCAGTTTTCTCCTCACCCATGGCTATGGACCATGTGGGCAAGTACAGGAAGCTGGAGAGAGAGTCCCACAAGCCAGGAATCAAGTGCAAAAGCCAAGGGAGTGAATTCCTGTGCTTGCAGTGGCTACACCAATTCTGGCCAGTGACCTCTGTTCTCAGGTGTGACTGACAGTAAACACCTTTACTCATCCCCACACTATAATGGCCGTGTTTTTATCTTCCCTTTGTCCAGTCTCCTCCACAGAGATTTGTGGGGAATGGACCAGTGGCTCCTTGGGCAGTTATTGTAAAGCTGCAGCTTCCTGGAAAAGCTGCCCAGATAACATGCGTATAATATTTGGCCTTCCCTTTGCTCCTTTCCTGTTATTGATAATTAATCGCAATATCAAAAGGATGATGTCTCACTATTTTTAACCTGAAAAAAATCATACAATTACACACATTAACCCCTGTCCCTGCAGTCCTTTTGCAAAGTTTGCTATATATATTCAAAGTGTTGTTATATAAATTTTGTTACATTTAAATTAGATAAGGTTAAAGTAAAAGACAGTAAAGTGATATACACTTAATCTTTTATATGGTTTATGAGATACAGAAATTTGATTAAGAAACACAGGGCAGATAATCTGGAGACGACAATAAGCCTAGAAATAAATGATGCATAGTGTGTGGAGATGCTCTAAGTCTGCCTTTCTTCACCTTGTAAAATTGGCCTCCAATGGGAAAGAAGTAAACTGCATAGAAAGAAATTCATAAAATTTATGTTTCATTTTGTATAATTGTAATTGTGTTACATACTCATAAAATATTGTACCTGAAATAATACTAATTTTTCTTATGAAAGAATCAGAGTTGATTTTTAATTCTCTAAATGTCATATTATCAGGTTTTAGGAGGGTAAAAACCCAAAGAAGCCAATTTATGAGCCTAAACACATACAGAAGAAAATGTTAAGCTTCAGGAAAAAAAAGAAAAATATATATATATATCTCACTGTACCTACTCCTATTATTTCTACAACTGTATTTAAAAAGAAATGACTGTTCTCACCAACCACCAAAATGCGGGACTGAATACACTGCTTTGAATTATGCTCCATGATGATAATGCCTATGGTCTCCTTTATTGTTATGTTTATAGAGCTCCATTGTGAGCATTTTTAGTGGTTTTCCACTTTGCTGGCATCTCCAAGCCACTCTCAGATATTATTAGAGGGAATATAATTTTTGATACTTCAATTCTTTCCTTTGGAGTCGTATAGTTTTCTCCATTATAGACTATTAACCACCACTTCTTAGCACTAAGGCATATTTATCTAGTGAAAATATTTTCTCAGTTTTGTTCTATTCCTGGGTTCCAGTATAAAACTTTTATTTTGTACCTGAGAATATCATCTAACATGATAAAATGTTATTGAATCTTGTCTTGCATATAGGGAATAGGCAAGGAATCACTAAAAGAAGGATTCTCTACATTCTGCACTAAAAAGGTTTAAAATGAAACAAACAAAAAAAAAACCCACACACACATTTTATTTTAGAAATGTAGACTTAAAGATTATGAGTAAAGAGATCATCTAAATCATGAATCTGAAGCACTATCAGTATTTATTATGTAAAGGACTGATTTTAACCAATCAAGTAGCACTATATAGCTTATCTAATATAATAAAAGAGTAATATGCAAAGTGACTGTTACCCGAGACACCTAAGCCATGCCCACCAGACAATCAGAGCGGCTGTATGCCAATTAACCCAGCCAAGATGGAGGCTGGCAAAGCAGCTCTACACTGGGAGCCTCCACGGCCGGCATAGCTGTGCCAGGTGTGTCAGCTCAGTGGGGGGGTGTCCGGCCTGGGGCCTCCTCAGGGCGTCCAGGAATGCCTGTCCCAGGTCTGCTGCCTGGCTCCACCCCCTGGGGGCTCCACCAGGCGTGCGGGAGAGCAGGTCCTCTACGAGGCTTGCAGGAGCAGCCATCCTGGGTCTGCTGCCTGGCTCCGCCCCCCCGGGGGCCTCTGTTGGGCGTCCAGAAATGCCTGTCCTGGGTCTGCTGCCTGGCTCTGCCCCGGGGGCCTCCTCAGGGGTGTGCGGGAGCACCCGTCCAGGGTCCGCTACCTTCATCTGCCCCCCAGAGGCCTCCACAGGGTATGTGGGAGCATCTGCTGCACAGTGCGGAGAATCCAAAGCCAGTCCACTGCCCAGCTCCACTCCGAGTGTGTTTACTCAGCAGCAGGGCCCCACCAAGGATCCTGCACCAGCGTCCACCCCTGGCTCGCCACCCAGCTCTGTGCCAGGTGTGTCCCCTCAGTGATGGGGGCCCATCAGGCGTGTGCAATCGTGGGCCCTCCAGTGGGAAACGTCCAGGCCTGCACTCACCAGCCCTCCCACCCCCCAGTGCATGAACCCTGAAGGGGCTGTGGGCAGCCTGAAAATGGCCCTCAGCCCCTCACCCATGCTGGCCAGGCATGCCAGCAGGTGGACATTCCCCCCCCAGGTGTCCCAGACTGCAAGAGGGCACAGGCTGGGCTGAGGGACCCCCACCCCCAAGTGCACAAATTTTTGTGCACCGGGCCCCTAGTACTAAAATAATTTCTCATTCTATTAAAGTTAGCTATAAACATTGATTGCGATCTAATGTCAGCATCTGGAACAATTCTTAAGTGATTTAAAATTGATTATTCAAGGTCAACACATTGTTCAGTCAATAGTTTCTTTTATTAATGCCTCAATAGTCCCAAGGAATTAAAGAATGCCAGACTATTTAGCATTAAATGTTCTGAGATACTATCATTTATTTTCAAAGAAAACAAATGGCGAAGCATCAAATGTAACCACATACTAATCACTCTGTGAATATGATAAGAATAAATCTATTTTTTAGTATACAACTAGGAACATTTATATTATAGAGTAAACAAATATGGAAGGAGAATTCGATGAGAAAATTAGATTGATTCCTGTGTCACCACTGTATTTCCTATAGTAAGTTGGGTATCAGTCTATTCCAGGAAGGTTTTATTAGTCAATGGCAATAATTCAAAAATTCAGTAGTGTAGTATCAATAGAAAATGTCCATGAATCAAAGCATGGTTACGTGGTTTGCATCTTATTTTTAGGGTGTGTGGTAGGGGCAAAGCTACGGTTTCAATGAAAGTGGGGTTACGAAGCTCGCTTCCCAAGACATGTATAAATGAGTTGTAAACGTGAGACTAAATTTCCTTAGCTGACAAAAGGATGCAATAAATCCTGTAAGTGCCCCTTTCCCAGCTTCTGTGTGTTTATACTTTTAACATTGTATACTTGGGGAGCATTACCCTGCTCTTACTGGAATCATGTTAGCTACACGCTCAGAAGTTCCTTAAGTTTCTATCACCTGAAGCAGCTCTTACCTAATGATTGACTGCTATAGGAGCATGAAGACCCTCCTCGCTGGACCCTCCTCCAAGAAAAACACTGAGGCACAATGTATCCCTAGAGCTCCTCTGTGGAATATTAAGAGACTTTAACTGAAATCAGACCTTTGCTTGGCCTCTTCCCCTTCCCTTTCTTCTCTTGATTCTCTCACATTCCTACAATTTTCTGTTTAGAAAAGTTAAGAAATCTATTGCATAGAAATCTTCATCCCGGGATTTGCTTCTGAAATATATCTACATCTGTGTTTGTTTTAGGGCAGAAGTAACTGGAAATGCAAGAAAAAGGAGAGGACCTCCCTATCTCCCCTCTTTGACTGATTTGGAACCTCAGAGTCATTCCACTTCTGGAAGAAGGTACTGTTTTATCAACTATGTTTTGAGGTTCTGAATAATGTTCATGGTAACTTGAAACCAAACTGACACACTACGGGAGCAGAACTAGACATAGGGCCATTCTCCAGATCATCTTGGAAAGCTCAGTAGTGTTTGGTTATCTCGAGGACTGTCAGCCTTAAAGCGCGAGGAATGAGTGACCTCACTGGCATTTACAGCAGAGGGTGTTTGCAGTAGAGACAGTGGTGGGGCACCGTGAAAAGCAGGTCACATGGAAGAACGTGTTCTTGAACATATGAACACAGCTTATGGGAGACCCCATAGAGAACAGTGAGATCTTGGTCTTCAGGGAAACCAGAGAGAAGATGGTTCTTACGCCATGGTAAAGGAGTGCTCATTTCACTGTGACACACTCAGGTTACGCATAAGAACTAGATAGTCCCAAGAGAAGTTATATTACACTAATGCCAAGAAAAATATTAGGTGAAGAGGGGATGATACTAATAGGCAATACTACTCTCACTTTCTCAAACCATGTATTTTTTTCTTACTATCATAGCAAATCTCCTGGGTGTATAGATTTCATACAATTTCTCTGTATATATAGACTGATAAATGTCTAAATTTGCATAGCTCATCCATAACAGCATGTGTGTTTAATCCCATGTCTTTTAATTCCACATGATTTCTATATGTTTAAAACACTGTATTATGAATATTTGAAGCTCTTCCAAGGAAAGTGAACAATGTATTATATCTTTTATGTACCCTTATGTGGAATTACTCTAAATTGTATGCTTTGACCATACCATAAATAACAATAGTCAAGTGTTATTTATAAGAAGAATTTTTAAAAGTGGCTGTTCCTCTGAAAGAATACAAATTGATGGAAACTCAGAAATATCATGCTTCTAATTAATATATTATCTTTAATTTATGTTCTGACTGAACTTATCCAGATTACAATACAATTTAGTTGGTAATTTTAAACTTGGCTTGGATAATTTGGGGTTTTGATTTCTTCCATGTGATTTAGTTTAAGTTGGCGTTAAGAGCTTCTCTTACAATGTAGTTGATTGGCAAACAGACTGATTAAACATTCCAGTGTTCTCCAAGCTGGTTCATTTGTGCTATTGTACTTGCAGTGGTCTTCATGGAATAAGAATTTGTGCATAACACTTCAAAATTTGGACACAGCTTCAAAACATTATTAATAAAACATTCTCAAAATTAAGATTAATAAAATAACATTTATCAGAATATGGGCTCTGCTTCAAGAAGAAATTCTAAAATTCTTTACTTTTGTTAAATATAATTTATGGATTTTTACATGGAGGAAGGGAGAGGGATAGAGAGTTAGAAACATGTATGAGAAAGAAACATCTATCAGCTGCCTCCTGCACACCTCCCACAGGGAGTATGCCCACAACCACGGTACATGCCCTTGACTGGAATCAAACCTGGGACCTTTCAGTCCACAGGCTGGTACTCTATCCACTGAGCCAAACTGGTCAGGGTTAAAATTCTTTACTTTTGACAAGAGTGATTTGATCCTCATAGTGTTTATTCTTGCATCTATAAAGGAGCAGTGAGCATGTGATGGAACATTCTTCCGTGTTGCGACAGAATTTTACATAAGCCGCCACAGTGTGATGACCTATTTTACAAAATAGGAGCAAATGAACTATCTCTTTATCAACACTTATATTTGGTCACCATTATACATAGATGGTGATTTGTTTTCTAATCTGAATATAGTAACTAAAATACATACATACATACATACATACACACAGACATACATACATACACACAGACATACACACAGACATACATACACACACACAGACAAATGTTCAGCAGTGTCACATCTCAATTATTTGCTACATAATTTTACTTCTGATGAAGAGAAAGATGAAAGAAATGCCAGGTGGTTTTGTGTGTGTGTGTGTGTGTGTAATAAAAAGGATTTCCCCATCGTTCTAATAATAATACTATGAAAAATGTCATTATTTTCTAGGTTTTTCCAGTAAATCTGGAAGAAATATTAAGATTAAATTAGCCTTTCCACTGCAACTCTCTTAGGCCCTTGTTGGGCCAGGAAAGAGTGAAGACTTTCAGCTTTGATGATAGCTATGTACAAAAAGGCTGCGGCTTTAGATCTAAGAATAGGAAGAAGTCATAAGGCTTCAAGCCTAGAGGTTAATTAGCAGTATTAGTGTTCATCTTCACAGCTATATTTTTACTTGCTACCAATTGGCTGAGCAGATGGTAAGGACTAAAAATCTGGCACATCTTGAAAAATAATCAGATCTCATCAAGTCGATTAGTTCTGGAAACTACTTTAGAAATTCTTTGCTGACTTAAGGAGAAGCAGATTACAAATAATATTTATTCCAGGAAAAGATTTGTGCTGAAAATAATTCTTCTCCAGTTAACCACCCCCCCCCCCCCGCATACATACATACACGCACACACAGTGGATAGTGGAAATAAATAGAAGGCGGGATTTTGTTTTCCCTAAATGAACATTTTAACAAGCCAACCTAATCTCTGTCTAGGAGAAGGGACCAGAAGCTTATTCTGCCCACTTGGGCTCACTTCAGTGAATTTAGATAACCTTTTCTCCCTTTCAAGGAGCATATATTCACATACACATGGTAAGAAAATATTCAAAGAGAGAGAAATCCCAAAGCAGTGGAGAAGAATAAAGGAGAAACGTAAGGCGTGTTCCAGGAAGGAGCCAGAGTCCGTCTCCCGCCAGCAAATCTGAGATGATTAATTGCCAGCTCCACAGAAGGAGAAAAATCCTAAAACAAGATGAAAGAAAAAATGATCCGAGAAAAAATTCTAAGTGTTAAACAATTTGCTTTTTTCCAAAAGTATTTAATAGACAATTAAGGAAATAAAAGAGTACAAAAGAGTTGAATTCTTCACTTCCCCTTTGGGATCAGGTAATAGATACAGACCTAAGATTACTAGAATCCTCTCTTAAGGGTGTCTATTTATTTGTGCATAAAGATAAACATTAAGGCAATACAAAAATTTTAAATATATACAAAAATATGACATGTGACATATTCTGTTCCTAAGTCAAATAATATTTTTATTGTTGTTAGTTCTTTTAGAGTATAGGTATTTTAAGTTTATTTATATTACATATGTGTAAGTAAATAAACTTAAAATATTACATACTTACATATAGATATATATATACACATACACATATATGTTTATTTACAAACAACTCTATACATTTTTTAAAAATCTACTACATGTTAGGCAGTGTTTTTGAGAATTGGAGGGGTGGGGAGTAATGAACAAAAACCTGACTAATACCCTGGCTTCTTTAGTGTTTGCTTTCAATTGAAATAATAGATATTAAATTCTAATCTCAAAATGAAGTATAGTTTATTATAAGGTGATGACTGCCTTGGGGAAAACATAAGCAATGATAAGGGATGAGGATTGTTTGGAGATGTAGTTTATATAGAGTGGTCAAGACAGGCCTCGTTGGAAGGTATTTTCTGAGCTAGGTTACAGAGCAGGTAAAGGAGGGAACAATATGGGGAAGAGGAAAAAACAGTTGAGAGGACTAAGGCAGCCGGCAGCCATGCCTGCCATCGCTTGAGTTATAATAGAGAAGCACTCACTACTGTGTAGAGGAAACCAGTGGAGATGAGAAGGAGATGAGTGAAAGAAATAAAGTAGACTAAAGTGGAGGGGTAGGTTAGCAGATATAAAATGAACATATGTGGGTGACTTGATGATAACAGAAAACTTTCCCACCCCTCAGTGCTGTGCATTATTTACTGGAGGACCTGCTCATAGTCACCCTTTTAGTCTCCATCTCAGCACCAAACCAGAACAGGTGCTCCATACATCTCTACTACCAATGAATGAAGGCTTATTTCCATTAGTCAGATTTTCATATAGCTTCACTTTAGCAAATATTTTCCCTATCTATAATAATAAAAGGGTAATATGCTAATTAGACTGGACATCATTTCAGACGTCTTTCTTAACAAAGCCAGGGCTGGAGCTAAGGCTAGGGGCCCGGGGGCCTGCCAGCGGATAGAGTGAAGCCCTGGTCCTGGGTGCCAGAGTGAAATCGGTCCCAAGAGCTGGGATAAGGAAGGCCTACTCTTGCACGAAGGCCTACTCTTTCATGCATCGGGCCTCTAGTGTTTTAATAATATGTAAAAAATTTGCCTCCCACTTTAATGATTTTAAAAATAAATTTCAAGCCCATTCACTTGATCTTTAAAATTTAAACTTGAGAATTTCTTCTTCCATATTCACAATTGGTCCTTTAAAAGTATTTTTTAGTGATTTTAGAACGGAAGGGAGAGGGAGAGAGAGATAGAAACATCAGTGATGAGAGAGAATCATTGACTGGCTGCCTCCTGCACACCTCCCCACTAGGAACAGATCCCCCAACCCAAATATGTTCCCTGACCTGGAACTGAACCGTGACCTTCCAGTTTACAGGTCAATGCTCAACCCCTGAACCACACTGGCTGGGCTCATTATTGGGATTTTGTTGACAAAAAATTAGAAGAGTTTTTATGCTTGAACTTCATGTTGAATTCATTTAATTACAAGAAAGTGACTTTTAATTCATCCCCATGCTAAGTGTGCTTAGGAAACAGAGAGGAGTAGGCAGTAAAACTCAAACTCTCACAGAGTAGCACCTTGGTAAATCAAGGTGAAACAAATTAGAAATTGTACAGAGTCTATGAAAGTACCATACGCATTGGGTACATATTCTGGTTTGGTACTGAGGTGGAGAATAAAAAATTGACCATGAGCAGGTCCTCAGACAAATAATATACAGCACTGAGGTGTGAGAAGTTTTCTGTTATCACCAAGTAAACTATATATGTTCATTTTATATCTGTTATCCTACCCCTCCACTTCTACTAGTTGTTCAAGCCACCTCTGTGACCACATAGCTTTCTCCTTCAATGAAGAAAAGGCAAAGGGATTGATAACTTTCTCATTTAATAAAGGTGCTACTTCTTTAATAATATTAGTGTCATTAGGGATATTTACATGAATTAAACCAAACTGAGACAGACCATTGAAATGTCTCATTTGGATAGAAATAAGAGCAAATTAATCTGGTTCTGAAATTGACTGTTGCTATTTGTGTATACCTTGAGATTTAGTTTAGGATTTGAGGGTTTTTGTTTGTTTGTTTTGTTTAAATTAAAGAGATTAACTGTTGTTGCTCTTCTCCTCTTCCTCCTCCTTTTCCTCCTCCTCCTCCCCCTCTTCTTCCTTTTCTTCCTCCTCCTCTTGCTCCTCCTCCTTCTTTTGTTAATCCTCACCTGAGGATATTTTGCCATTGATTTTTAGGGAGAGTGGAAGAGAGAGGGAAAGTCAGAGAGAAACATCAGTGTAAGAGAAACACATTGATTGGTTGCCTATTGCATTAGCCCCAACCAGGGTCCAGGATGGGGAGAAGCCTGCAACCAACGTATGTGCCCTTAACTGGAATCAAACCAGGGAACCCTTGGTCTGCAGGCAGAAGTTCTATCCACTGAGCCCAACCAGATAGGGCACTACCGGTGTTTTTCAAATGACTACTCTTTGTGTTGATATATGTAAGGACACAGAGGGTAGCATGGATGGATACTGTTGTGCTGGGGTAACCCCACATTAGAGATAAACAAACAGAAACAGCAAGGTCATGCTGAGAGACTGGGAAGAAAGTTCAGACTTTCTGATTTTATGTTGTGTCTCTCCTATATAAATCAGCTCTAGTTACTCTTATCAACGCAGGGCAACTGAAGACCTAATTATGCATTAAAGATTCAAATGGATGAGTATGTGCTTTTCTCTCATACATTGAAATGAATGTATCTCTCTGACATTTATAGCAAAATATTAATATCAAACATGATAATGTGTATATTTTACATGTGTTTTATTTGTTTTGTCATTACCATGATCCCAATATCTTCAATGGAAATCAATTTCAACTGTTTAGCCATTTCACAAGTAAATTAATTGACTTCATTTGACAGGAAGAAAATAATTTTATGTGGAATGACTAAAACCCATATCAGACAGAAACAGGAACAGAAGGCTTATTGTTTAATTATGATAAGTTTAAGATAATAATTTTCTTTGATTAAGGACAAGGGATCTGGAAACTGTTCAGTCTAAGGATGCTTTGTAGCATCTGTGTGTATTTGGCTATGCTTTTAAACCTTCCTTATATCTTAGTGTACTGTTCTACAAAATGAAAACAAAAATAATAACTAACTCATAAACTTTGGTGGGTTAAGTGTGCTAATGTATGCAAAGCACTTAGATCCATGCATGTACATAAAGAAGAACTCAATATAGTTAGATACTTTATTATGATCCTAGCTGAATAGCCCAGGGGAATTATAGTTATCTTATTTAAATGAGGCAGACATGATCTTTCTCCATATAATTTTTACTAGCTGATATATATTTTTCAATAAATTTTTACTATCAATAATAAAAGTTTTATTAAAATAAAAAAGTATCTATTAAAATTATGTAGTTTCGTTTTTAAGATATTTTCCATGAATAAAAGAGAGATCACCAGTATTTAATATTAAATGTATAAGTTTTATAAACCTAAAGCTAGTGAGCGTGGGGGTGAGTTGTTATGGCATTATTATATAAACCCTGCAAATGTGTGTAAAGATAAAGGACAGTTGCTGAGCTGCTAAAAGTAGTTGATAACTTAAGTAGATTTTCAAAGGATAATGATAAGAAGTATTAATGTACTGTGACCTGTAATTCAAGGAAATGGAGGGGAATTAACAAAAGTGTTTACTAATGGTTCATAAAAGTCAAACATCATTTTTCTCCTGTAGTATCCCTTCTGTTCTCATTTTGTTCATTTCCTTTCATATATAGGCAACTCATCTTCCCTACCTTTCATTTTCTTTTTAAATTTTATTTCCCATTTTTAAATTTCTTTCTTATTATATTTTTATCTTGTTACTCTTCCTTCTATACTCTTTGCTACCCATAATTCACTGAAGAATAACACAAACTGAGTATTATTTTTAAAATACATTTGTTTTTTGTTCTTTTATAATTTGAATACAGTTCTGTATATGTCCCATTACATATGCTTTCTTATATTTCTACTAGTAGCCTAGAGCAGGAAATTCATGCATGTGACAGGGAGGGTGTTCCTTAGCCTGAACTGCACCCTCTGCTATCTGGGACCCCTCTCCTGTGGGATTCAGCCTGGACTGGCAGTTGGACATCCCTCCTGCAATCCAGGACCACTGGCTCCTAACTGCTCACCTGCCTGCCTGCCTG
>PVJC01012329.1:0-39829 GCA_004026665.1 Murina feae
ATCAACCAAAGGACTTGTATGCATGCATATAAGCATAAGCAATGGATGTGGACAACGGGGTGAGGGTGAGGGTGAGGGTGAGGGCAGGAGTGGGGGGGATGAGAGGACATTGGGGGATAAGGTCACATTTGTAATAATAAGGGGGGGAAGAGAATAATTGAGCTACATTTTCTCTATCTAGGTTTAAAAGACTATATGAAAAATAATGTTGCTAAACATTGAAGAAGATAGATTCTCTTAAAACCTTCATTGTAACTATTGCTGGTGAATCATGTGGTGTAGGCTTGGGGGTTTGATCGCCTTGCGTTTTTTACCAAAGCAGTACTTCTTTAGTTGAAGATTGCCTTTCAATTCTGTGACGTATTTCACCCCAACCCAACGGACTGTTCTGTTGCAGCGGGACCAGATGGAAGCTTCTCTGTAGATTATAGGTTTGGCCATCTCAGGAATAAAAAATAGGCATTTTTCTCTTGGGTCTTCTGTGTGACTGAACTGGCATCATGTGGGCCATCCTTAATAAGACATGGTGAATGGAGGGTTCATCCAGGTGTGACCAAGCAAAAGGGGAAGATGCTGGGTTTGTATCGTTGCTACCCTAAATGTAAGGTACTAGTCTTGATAGCTAATCAAATAAGATAAATTATTTTATTCTGTGTCCAGAAAAAGATGATTCAGAATAATCTATTAGATTTACTTTGGGAACATGAGGATCCAAAACAAAATAATGTAAATATCTCAGTCCCTCCTTCCATGGGGAGTATGGGCAAATATAATGACTCTCAACCCTGTGGATTTTAGATGTTTCTACTAATTGTTTGGGAAAACAAAATTGTTTCCTATTTGTTCTTCTGGAAACAAAGAAGTAAAAGCTCTAGTTCTCCAAACTGTTTGTGTAAAAAATCAAATTACTTTTTGTTTTTAAACATTCTTGTTTCCTGAGCTGAAAACTCATTATCAGACTTACCCTGCAGTATGTTTTTTCTCGGCTAAATTAAAGCAAAACAACAACAAAATGCCCACCATAGCCTGCATGTCTGTTGTTAGCAATAAGGAACTACTAGAGTCGGATGCTCAGCGTTGTGTGAACAACTTCATTGTAATGAACATAAACAAGAGCTGCACTGGAGGTGCTACCAGGAACTGATTGACAGACTTTAAGGATATCATTATACCTTAAGCAGCAGGACTGTTTAGGGAATCTGCTTGGGGTGTGGTGGCTGTGGAGGTTATGAGGCTGCTGCTAATACCCAATACCAGATTTTACAACTATCTTCCTATTTAGTTAAAATAGTTCTTCCCGTTTAGTTAAAATAATGTGTTTCCTTTCTTTTAAGTGAACATTTTATAGGTGGAGGGAGGGAAAACTTGCCTGCTAGGTTGAAACAAAAACTTTACGAGGGAGATTTAATTCCTTGCTTAGATGTGGGAATTTATAATTAAACTGATTTGTCAGTAGGATCTTGGACCAATATTGGCAAGCAGATCACTGACTTTCATATGTGTTTTATAGAATGTTTGTAATTAATTCTTTATGTTTAAAAGCTATGTGGGGGAAAATCCAGGTACTACTTACAGAGCTTTATTCCTTGAGATCTTTGCAAGCACAGTTTTCTCTGTGCTTTTGAATTGAAGAAGGTATTAAGTGTAAGTCAGAGAGGAACCAGTTAAACACAGGCCTAGTCAGAGCTGAGATGATGTGAAGGGTGATTGGTTGGTTTTGTCGTTTTGCTGTGTTCTTAGGGGTCGGGGGACTCTCTGAAGTGAGATTGGTGATCTTGGAGTGTCAGCATTTGTCTTTCTGGTTTTCTTTAGGTTAACGTTTGAAATTTATTAATCATGTTGAGTAAAACATGTATCCTGCCCTAAGAGCTTTGCTGCTTAGTGGGAAAACTGTGATTTATAGTCACAGTCTCGTGAAATAATGTGGTAGTAAAAGTCTTGGGCAGACTGTGGCTGTGCAATATTATTGTAGGCTATTCATCCAGGTTGGTTTTTTAAAATACTTTTTTTCTTATCAGAATTGTCAATTCTAGTATTGGGATTCTTCGAACTATTTAAACCACATCTTGCTTGCTACTGTAGAAAATAGACATAGATTCCTTTTTAAAGTCCAAACCATTCCTTTAAACACTAACAGATGTTTTTGCCTCCTCTCTAGTTAGGGCAGGGTGATATTAAGTCAACCCTTCTAGTTCTTTCCTCTGCTTTTTAACACTGCATTAAGTGGAAGTAGATTTGTGTCCCTCTGGGGTTTGACCAAAGCACACGCCCATCCCCTTCCTGCTTATTTGGAACTGGTTCAAGATTTGGAGAGAAGGGTTTATTTGGGGGCGTTTCTCTTCCTTATCTCTGTGTGAGCATATGCTAGGGTTGAATTTATTTTGACCCTGCCATTTAAATTTGGAACCTAAGCAAGAGTTTAAAGTACAACAGAAAAGACTCCTGGCTACGGAACTTTAGCCATGAGGGACCCAGGGAGGAAGGTGCGTATGTACATACATTCTGAAGTTTTCTTAAGAGAGGTTGATATCTGTATGCGTGCACATAATTGTAAGCTAATAACTACTTGGCGAAGGGAAAATATGTAAAACAATGTAAAGATATATGTGACATTTATAGTATGTGTTTATGTGCCTCTTTTTACAGCAGTGACTCTAGTATTTATAATTTTGGCAAACAAATACTAAATTTTTATTTGAAAGCTTTTGGGTAAAGCTTAGGAGAATGGGTATTTTCAAGGAAAAAGGGTATCATTTGTGACTGATTTTTAACGGAATAACTGAAAAATAAAGAGCTATAAATTATATATATATATATATATATATATATATATATATATATATATATATATATATAATTAGATAAAGGTCTCCTGGCTTCTCCTCAGAGTTGAGAAGCAAGTCTCTCTTCATTGATTACTTCTTTTTGTCCAGTAATTTCTAGTATGGTTTCTTGCTTATATAGTAGGCTGTGCTGATTTCTTTCTTGACTGATTTTTTCCAGAGCCTGGCCCAGTTAGAGAATCTGTGCAAACAGCTGTATGAAACCACAGATACAACCACTCGGCTCCAGGCAGAGAAAGCCTTGGTTGAATTCACCAACAGCCCTGATTGCCTGAGCAAGTGCCAGCTACTCCTCGAAAGAGGAAGTGTACGTAAGATTTGAAAAATCCTAGAGGATAACACGTTTAAGAAAATTACATTCTTGTTTGGGTTGGATTGGGATTCTTCTAGGTGCCTTTGCCTTTTTAATTTTACTTTTAAAAAGCACCATACCTGCCAGATTAGAAAAAAAAAAAGAAGAAGAAGAAGGAAAGCCATATAGCAGAGGTCCTCAAACTTTTAAAACGGGGCCAGTTCACTGTCCCTCAGACCATTGGAGGGCCGGACTATAGTTTTTTTTTATAAAAAACTATGAACAAATTCCTATGCACACTGCACATATCTTATTTTGAAGTAAAAAAAAAAAACAAAAAAACAAGGGCCGGATAAATGTCCTCGGCAGGCCATGTGGCCCCGCGGGCTGTAGTTTGAGGATGCCTGCCATATAGCCTCTATCAGTAAAATTTCATTGAACATACTGAACATATATATTTTGTCCTGTCATTTTTTATGTTGTCTAGTTTCTGGGCCTGCTTTTCTGTTGTTTGCTCGTAAGTACTACCTTCTCGCAAAGAAGAAAGGGCTGTGTATAAATGACTTCTTATCCACAAAGTCCATATTACCTTACAAGTTCCCCAGTTTTTTTTCCTCTATGCTATAGCTGCTGCTTCTTGCCTTAGAAATATAGGGGAAATGGTCTTGACAATGAAAATTATTGGAAGTTATAGTTTTAAAAATGGCATTAGTACCTCTTCCAGCTAAAAATAGCAGAGCAGTGATCAAAATAATACTTTTAATGAGACATAGTTTGATAAATATTTTTGGCAAGGTGGGGGTCTGAGGAAGGGTAAAAAGCCAACCATCATTGAAAGGGCACTGAGAGAGTCAGAATCCCAACCAGACTAGTAGCTAGCACTATGCTTAAGACTGGAAGGAAATGTGAAAAGAATGAAAGAAACTGATTTGTTGAGAGGGTGGAATTCTGGGAGACTCCATTCTTACATTTTCATTAGTAGTATTATAGTATTATTCAGTAAACAGAATGAATTACAGTCTAAAAATTATCCTGTAGTGGTTGGAGAAGCTAACTCTTTTTGCAAGTATCTGAATGTTACAGAGTCATGGTCAGAGATTGCGTGCTGCTCTGTTCTGTTTTCATATGTAGTGTTTTATATATTTCCTTTCAGTCACTTGATCTTAGGATTGATCCACTTAGATTTGTGCTGTGGAAGATGCACAACTAGCTTTTCCACTTGACTCCTTCTCTGACACTATGCTAACTGGAGGCTCCCACTGACAGAGAGCAAGCTGCAGTAGAACAGGACCTCTGCAGGACTAAAGATTCTTCATCATAATGGGTTCTTCCCTGTTTATCTATAGTGACTTCTTAGTGACTTAACAGATTTATTGGAATTATGTGTAGAGACCATTTGCGTGTTTTGTAGTGTATAGTTATACACCATGTTACAGTAGCCTCTCTTACATTATTAGTGATTTAATGTAATCACTCAGTTTAAAACATGTTCAGGGGCATTGAATAAAAGTCATATGTCAGAGTCATTTTTATAGATTTTTTTCTTAAGCTTAATTTTTTTTATAACTGGTGGTATAATATGATGCCTGTAGATAGCCTACTGTCTTAAGGACTTTAGCTTTATAGACAATTTTCCTTGATCCTTGATTAAATTATTTTAATGGTTCTGAGTCTGTCTCTGTTTATGACATTATGTAATGTAGTCACATGGAGGAATTCGCACATGGCTCCTTCTCGCACATTATGATCAGATAGATAATTCTGATTCTGTATAAGGTTAAAATTCATTAAAATCCACACTTGAGAATATGATAATGCTACTCCATTTCTGTGGCCATAATTTCTCTTTCTTATAAATAATTGTAATGAATTTATTTTAAAACTAGCACATATTCTCCAAAGCTGTAGCTGATTGATAGCTGTGCTGGTGAAAAGACATACTAGTAATTTGGGGGTTAATTGTACAACATAATGTGGATATCAGAGTATTGGAGATACTGGATTCAGTTTGATCAGGCCTTTTACTTGATCTTCCCTGTAATACATCTCTTTCTTTCTTTCTACCATAGTAAATGAATATTTTGAGGTGACTTTGGGAATATTTTTGAGGTGAAACTTTTTGAGACATCACTTTAACAAGGCTATTGATAGGAGAAGAGTTCTTGGTTTAAATGAAAAGAGACTTGTCTTCTGAAAACCTTAATACCTTTCTGAAAAGATCCCTTCTCCCATGTGCCCCCTTGAAGTAATGGAAATATTGGATTCAGTTTCAGGCCATTTACTTGATCTTGCCCCTTGTTCATGACTGAAATCAGCCAAATTGAGCACCTGCTATATTTGCCTCTTTTTCTTAGAATAATAGACGCTCTGAAATCTAGAAGATTTAATATAGCAAAACAATTTTTTCTTGAATCTGAGCACATATCTCCAAATGATAAAATCTTATGACTGACTAACTCAGTAAAATGTAATTCTACGTTTCCCTCCACCCCACTCTTTTCACAGTCATCGTACTCCCAGTTACTGGCAGCTACATGCCTTACAAAGCTTGTATCACGCACAAACAACCCTCTACCACTGGAGCAACGAATAGATATTCGTAAGTAAAGAATTGTCTGTTCTCTCTTAAAGAAATTAGTTTGCTTAGTAACGTGCTGGTGGTAATAGTTTAAATTTATATTGCTTGTTTGATGATGTCCTGAAATTGCCAAGCATACAGAATATCTGGAATCTAGGTTTCCCTCTACCCCCAGAATTTTGAGCTTATGAAAGTGAAGAGGCCCTGGCCAGTTTGGCTCAATGGATAGAGCATCGGCCTGCGGACTCAGGGGTCCCAGGTTCGAGTCCGGTCAAGGGCATGTACCTTGGTTGCGGGCACATCCCCAGTGGGGAGTGTGCAAGAGGCAGCTGATCGATGTTTCTCTCTCATCGATGTTTCTAACTCTCTATTCCTCTCCCTTCCTCTCTGGAAAAAATCAATAAAATATATTTAAAAAAAAAAAAAGAAAAGAAAGTGAAGAGGGCCCAGAATAATTGCTTCTAAATAAACCAAAGTAACCCCTTTTGTTGTCAGAAGGTTTATTTAATTCAGTCTTTACTGCCACTAATAACTAAGAAAAACATTGTTAAGGATTTTGAATTCTGTGCAGACTGTGTGATTTAACCATCTAGGAGTAGATTCAAGGCTGCCATACTTCGGGTTCTTCATTGTGAAAAGTATAATCTCAATTGGAAAGTCTAGTAATCTTACACTCAAAGTCCCATTTCTCAGTAGCATGAAGAAGTAAGGGAGTTTAGAGTCAGTAGCATAATTTTTCCATTTCTTGGACATTTAGTACATTTAAAGATATATGCCCTTCCCTGGCAGAGCTTTTATGTCATGTGGATTGTTTTTGCTTTATAGGGAACTATGTGCTCAACTACCTTGCCACTCGGCCAAAGTTGGCTACTTTCGTGACACAAGCACTTATTCAGTTGTATGCCAGAATCACAAAGCTGGGCTGGTTTGACTGTCAGAAGGATGACTATGTCTTCAGAAATGCAATCACAGACGTCACAAGGTTTTTACAGGTATGATGTATATATTTAATGTAATAAGAATGGGAGAAACAACAAGCATATACTTATATACAGTTCTACTCTCTAGAAAGTACACAAAATAGAATTATTTGATATGTTCTTGTCTGTGTCCTTTTTACCTTTAATATGTCTTGGCTTTGTATGTTTACATCAGCACAAATAAACCCTCCTTCATTCTTTCTAATGCCTACATACTGTTCTGATCTAAAATACCATACTTCAGTTAACTGATCTGTTAGGGGTAGGCATTAAGTTTGCTTCTATATTTGACTGTTAAATAAACACTTCAGTGACTATCCTAATAGGTAGGTAGGTAGGTAGGTAGGTAGGTAGATCAATTTACATATATATCTATCTTGTCATACTTTGAATAAGTGTATAGGGATTATTGGAATTATTCAAGCAAAAGGATATGTGTATTTTGGCTTTTAAAGATATTTCCAAATCGCCCCCCAAAATAGTTCCTTCCTCCAACAATTAAAAGGTGCCTATTTCCCTGTGCCTCCACCCTGAGAGCTCAGCTATTGTATTTTTCCAGTTTAATAGGTAAAAAGAATTGGTATCTCAGCATTTGAGTTATGAATGGGACGGAACAATTTCTCATAGGTTAATTTACTACTTAATTTTTGTTTTTCTATGAACTTCCTGTTTATATCTTACGTACGTTTTTAAGTCGGCTTCTTTGCCTTTGCCTTTTTCTCATTGTATACAGTTTCTTTGAAAATTGCTACACATTCATTTGTAATTTATCTTAAGTGTGTTTTGCCACTTTCTCTTTTTATAATGTGTATGGTATAATGCTTATGGTGATTTTTAAATTATGAAAGATTTCAATTTTGATGAAATCAGATTCATCAGTCTTCCTTACAGCAGTTAGGTTTATGTCCTGCAAAGCAGCAGTTTTAACTGTAGTTTCTTGCTACCTTGTCTGGGCAGTGTTAATAGCAACCCATGATTCTGTCATTTCCAAAGTGTGACTGCATTTCCAGTGCTGAAGTCGAGCTGCACACACCAACTTTTCCTTTTGTTTTTTACCAGGATAGTGTTGAATACTGCATCATTGGCGTCACAATTTTATCTCAGCTAACCAATGAAATTAATCAAGTAAGTGCTACAGCCTTCCTCATTGAAGTAAGTGCCATATTTTTCTTAGTATTGGTGTTTTCTGCTCTGTGTGGGATGATCGTTTTTGGCAGTTGTGTGCTTTTGCGGTAAGTGATTAATGCCCTTTTGAAACAAAATAATTGCATTGGGTTTTCCTCTGTAAGTACAACCTACCTCACTCTTTTTGTCGCGGTCCCCTTCTGTCTACAGAATATTTTACCCCCATCTCAGCTTTCCTCACTGGTATTAATGTTCACTATTAGAGATACGAGCAATGGTCCTAAGTCAAAAGCTTAATGAAATAGTTTATTTATTGATGAAAAATAGTGAGTTTTAAAAAAGGAATCACGAAAGTGGAACAAGCATAATTTGTGTGCCCCTTCTGCTGCATATATTAACACATGTTTATAATCATTTAAAAATAAGTTACCATGTCTGATTATTAAAGATTTTGCTGGCATTCTTTTCAGAATGTTTAAAACATTCTACTAAATATCAAATGTTTTAAATAGTCATTGATGATACAGATCACTACAGAGGAAACACCAGTGGGCTTTCTTTTGCTCTGGCTATTATTTTTTCAGTCATTTACTTTTGTATTCAGCTAAAATTTATAATTACTGAGTAGGCCAGTATTAATATTAGTTATAATATCTCACCCTTCTTTTGTTAGCTAATAATTACATTGGCATCACTTTTGCTGTTGCTCATAATTGTACAGACATTTTTATTAACCCATGAGAGTTTTAACTGTATTGGTTCTATTTTAAATACACTTACTTAGCCTATTAAAATCTGGAGGCTATATGTGTTCTCTGTCACATACAATTCCCATTGTGGTCGATAATTGTCAAAATAATAATAGCTTATACATTTGAGCAGTTACTGTGTGGTAGGTGCTATTCTGAGCACTTTACTTGTATTAACTTATTTCATTCTCACAATAGTTCTAGGAAGGTACTGTGGGTATCCCATTTTCTAGGAAAGGAAACTGAGGCTAAATAATTTGTCTAAGGTGTCACAGTTAGCAGGCAACAGTATCTGAATTCAAATCCACAGTCTTATTCCAAAGACTGCTTTAATAACTTTTTTTAAAAATATATTTTTATTGATTTCAGAGAGGAAGGGAGAGAGATAGAAACATCAACGATGAAAGAGAATATTATTGATCAGCTGCCTCCTGCACACCCCACACTGGGACTGAGCCCACAACCTGGGCATCTGCCCTTGACCATAATCAAATGCGGGACCCTTCACTCCACAGGCCAATGCTCCATCCACTGAGCCAAACCAGCTAGGGCTAACTACTTATTTAACTACTATCACCTTTATAGTTGGAAAGCGAGCATTAACTAAGTGCAGAGATTGTGGGATTCATGTTCTCTCCTTGTGAAGCTTGGCCTCACAAAATACATCAGTGTTGGTATAAAAAACACTTAAATTGTCTTTCTTAAGAAAACAATAGAAATGTGTGAAACATACTTAATGTAATTATTCTTGATATTATGATCAGCATAATAGGTTATATGTGTTATAGGATGTATAATCCAGCAGTAGCTTATTTATCTAGGACACTTATGATAACACAGTGACATTGAAGCTGGAAATGAGGAATATTTTGAACCTCTATATAACTTAATTTGCTGTGGGGCTTTTTAGTTAGGGGGTTGTCAGATTCAAATCAGAAAGTGTAGCCCTAACCGGTTTGGCTCAGTGGATAAAGCATCGACCTGTGGACTCAATGGTCCCTGGTTCGATTCCGGTCAAGGGCATGTACCTTGGTTGCAGGTACATCCCCAGTGGGGAGTGTGCAGGAGGCAGCTGATCATTGTTTCTAACTCTCTATCCTTCTCTCTTCCTCTCTGTGAAAAATCAATAAAATACATATTTTTTTAAAAAATCAGAAAGTGTATTTCTATCACCATTCCTTTCTGAACTTAGAAGTAAAATCGGGGGGGGGGGGGCCATAACTTGGCTCTCTGTCAGAAATCTTGCCTCATTATTCTTTAATGTGCCAAAAGCAAAATGAGTTTCCTCTTGGATAAATTGGTTAGTACATGGAAAGATTGAAGCTTTCAGATGGAAAAAATACCACCTACTTATTGAGTAGCAGCAGGAATAGAGGACATACTAAAGAAGTAAAAGATTAATCCTTAACTACAAAAACCTTTAAAATGTGGCTGAAAAGACAAGAAAGAGGAGTAAGTGAACAATACAGCCATTTAATTAGAGTGTTCCCTCCTGGGGTCTGCACTCCATGCAGAAACAAATAGGTTAGGGGAGGAGGAGAATGTCTGCAGGCTGTTGTCGTTCATCTGAAGGCCATGCTGCTGGGTGATGGCTGTTTGGGAAATTCTTCAGTAACTTCAGCCCCGTGGATTGTTTACCAAAACCCAAGCCACACTACTATGTGTTCTGAAACTAAAGCACAGGGCAACATAATAGTGATTTTTAGCAGTATCTGCCCAAAAATGTGTTAAATTTTACGTAGGTGTAGAGAAAATTAAAACTTTGTAATGGAGATATTCATTCCTCCTTCTGTCTTCCCTCTATAAACCTTGGAGACATGATAATCTGGCTGTTAGCAGCTTATTGTCCTTTGCATCCTTTCACTTTAAATGATTTTATAGTAATTTAAGTATTTAAAATGTATTTTGTATTTACGTTGTTTTTATTGGAAATCTTTCTACTTTATTTGAAGTCTGCATGAAAAAAAAATTCCATTTAATTCTAAAACTTGCATTGTTTATTTTTCTGCACAGGCAGACACCACCCATCCTTTAACCAAGCACAGAAAAATTGCCTCTTCTTTCCGAGATTCATCATTATTTGACATCTTCACACTTTCCTGCAATTTATTAAAACAGGTGAGATGGTAGGCTGGATCCTGCTTTCCTATTTACTTTGAAAGGGTGACAGATGACTAACCCCATAGTATTTATGCATTTCTTTAATCATCATCAACACCTCTCACATAATACCCCTCTCCAAGATGCTGAAGAAACTTGCCAGCCTTAGCACTGGTGTTGGAGAAAGGATTGATTTCCCTACGGAAGAGCAGTGAGAGAATATTATCTTATGCTCCTATCTTAAAGAAATCTAGTTTACCACAAAGTTTGAGGTTGTGTTGTTTGTTCTTTTTATACCCACATAAAATCTTCCTGTGTGGAGTAAAGGCATGGTAACTGTAGTGCTCTGAAAGCAGACTCAGACGACATTGTTAGCACACTAAAACTCTTACTCCCTGTCCCCTGCTGAGCTAAAAGCAGCCAATAAACAAGCAACATCTGTAAGGAAAATCAAGTTTTGGAATTTTAACGTCCATTTAGATTTCATAACCTGAAGGGTAGACAGTATCACATAAGGAAATTGCCTGTTTTAAAATAGAATAGTTGGTGTTTCCATTCATTTATTAATAGAGTTGAACTAAGAAATGTTAACTTACGTGTTCTACACATTTATAACAATGTTTGGCTGCTTTGTCCCTATAGAAAGCTAAATAGGATTAGTCTCTGGCTCTTTGTTCATTTGGGGGATTTGGGGGTTTTTTGTTCTAATTCTCATTTTCCAGTATATCCCAGTTTTAATTTTATTATTTGTTGTTGTTATTGTTAATCCTCACCCAAGGATTGATTTTTAAGGAGAATGGAAGAGAGAGGGGAAGACATTGATTGGTTGCCTCCTGCATGAGCCCTGACCAGGGCCTGGGCCAGGGAGGAGCCTGCAACTGAGGTACATGCCCTTAACCGGAATTAAACCTGGGACCCTTTGGTCTGTGGGCTGATGCTCTGCCTACTGAGCAAAACCGGCTAGGGCCAAGTTCTAATTTTAGAAACAAGTTTAGATTCTTTGTCATTCCACTTAGTGATGTCCATCTTTTTCCTCAATTGCCCACTTATCTCGGAATTCCCTGACAGTCTTCAGGTTGGGTGAGCTGCCCAGAAAAAACTATTGTGCCCCCTGGAGGAGAAAAGCTTTTGAGGAAACTAAGGTTTGAATCCTCCTCACTGATACTATCAAAAACAACTAGCTTCCCTGCCAGTGTGGCCCAGTGGTTGAGCATGACCTGTGAACCAGGAGGTCATGGTTCAGTTCCCAGGAAGGGCACATTTCTGTATTGCAGGCTCGATCCCCAGTGTGTGGCGTGCAGGAGGCAGCCGATCAATGAGTCTCTCATCATTGATGCTTCTGTCTCTCTCCCTTTCCCTTCCTCTCTGAAATCAATAAAAATATATTTCAAAAATAAAAACAATTAGCCAGCTCTCACTGAGTTCTTAGCTGGTATAAACTTTGAACATGAGAATCCTAGGAACTATGGACTGGTAGTGAGTTACAGGCAGGTAAACTGCCAGTGAATAAATAAAATTAAGTGGTGATTTGTTTTAGGTTTGGTTTGAAAGATTTTTGTTGATTCTGATGATGGTAATATTAAAAAGAGGAAGGAAGGTAGGACAGGATATAAAACTTACTAAAACTCCCTCCCAGAATTTAATCCTAGCCCTGCCTAGACATAGCTAGAATTTCACATGCAAATAAAGTAACCATACATATTGCTTCAGTATTCCCTATGGCCACCATGTCTAAGAATAAGTACATGGAAAGAATAAGTGTCAAAGGGGGTATTTCTTTAAATACTGGCTTCATGTTTTATGGTAAGTGTGTTATAATAGTAATAAGGAGCTAAGGTTTTCATAGTGGCATTAAGGTAATAGAAGTGCAACATCTTGTGGCAGGGGAAACATCACTTTTCTGTGTTGAAATGTAGTCCTCCCTTTCTGGCTCATCAGCCTGCTTGTGAGTCTAGTAGCAAGCTTGGAAGAGGAGTGGTTGCTTGGGGCTCATTATGATAATTTTTACAGGCTTCTGGAAAGAATCTAAACTTGAATGATGAAAGTCAGCATGGTTTGCTCATGCAACTGCTCAAACTCACTCATAACTGCCTAAACTTTGATTTCATCGGCACATCTACTGATGAGTCCTCAGATGACCTGTGCACAGTACAGATTCCCACCAGCTGGAGATCAGGTAAGAGCATCGCCCCACCTGAAGCAGGCTGCTGCTCAGCTCTGTGCAGTATCTGTAGGACTGCCTACAGGACCCCTGGCATCCCTTTCTGTTGTACAAGAGCATTTATCATTTCAACATCTGTCTTTATAAAGTGAGGGAAGGTTCTTGGAGATCTTATGGATCGCCCAGCCTGGAAGAACTCTTAATTACTGACCAGTGTGACTTTGACCTTCTTACATTAACCACCTAGAGACTTCCATTAGGCTATTCATTTGAGGCAATGTCTAGCTTTAACAACAAAATCAAGCAAAAGAACATGTGCTTATGTTTGTATGTTCCTAAGGATAAAAATTCTTGCTATGAACAGAGCCCCATTGTCTTAAGTTTCTGAGAATCAGAAGAATGAATCTGTTTCTCAGAAGAGCTAAAAACCATGCCTTAAAAAGGAAAACAACAAGCCCTTATTTGCTTATCACTTTCAAAGGACATAAGCACTGTGTAAGTGAAGAAAGCGGAAAGCTATGCTCCCTCACATAGTGCCAGCACTCAGCCACTGGCAGTGTGCAGACATGCTCAGTGAAGTGCTTTTGTGTCTTTCTTTCAGCATTCTTAGATTCTTCAACTCTGCAGCTGTTTTTTGACCTGTATCATTCCATCCCTCCTTCATTTTCACCTCTGGTGAGTCAGTTTCTAAAGCAAACCTATTTCTGGAAAATAGCAATGGTGAGTGAGCATTATGTTCACTTTGTTGTACAGAATCATAGAACTAACGCATGGAAATATTAGGGTTGGTTATCTAGCCACAGTCAAGCTTATAGCTTAAAAGTTCTTACAATAAAGTCTTAATTATTTTAAAATTATTCCTGTTTAATGACAAATTGCTGCAGATGTCAAGCTCTTTTGGTCTCATCTTGACTTTTTACCTCAAATTGTCAAGCTGAAGGTTGTCCTGACTGAGAAGTTTTTGTTTTATTTTTTTAATGTATATTTTTATTTATTTCAGAGAAGAAGGGAGAGAGGGAAAGGGAGATAAAAACATCAATGATGAGAGAGAATCGTTGACTGCCTGCCTCCTGCACATCCCCTCCTGGGGATCAAGCCCACAACAACCTGGGCATGTGTCCTTGACTGGAATCAAACCCGGGACCCTTTAGTCCGCAGGCAAACGTTCTATCCACTGAGCAAAACCGCCTAGGGCCTGACTGAGAAGTTTTAAAAATCCCTCAAACATAAGTGATAAATGGAAGCTGTAGTAGGAAGGCAAATTTGCATACTTATTTCTGAATAGCATTTGAAAGCTTTTGGAAGTGATGCATTTCTCCTTTAAAGCAATAAACTCCTCAAATCACAGAATTCATTCAAGTCCTAAAAGATGTGGCCTGGTATTTCAGATGGTTGGGGTAAAATACTGTTGTGCAAAACATATAAAGAAGACACGGTATAGTAATGGGTGTTTGGTGTAGTGTTTCTACAGTGGACTACTTTGCTGGTCATTGTACTTTCCCAAATTAATGTAGACCTTTCTTTGCTTTAGCGAAACATGAATTCAGTGTTGTTTATATCAAGTTAGAAAAAGGTAATGTACTCAATAAGAGTAATTAAGACTATAAAGGTGTGGGCAAAATGAAGGGAATCTAACAAGAGGTGATGACTACCCCCTGGGGTGAGCAGTTGTGGGAAGCTTCAAGGGGCAAGGCAGGAGCTCAGGAGAAAGCTAAAGCTGTGGCCGAGGGCAAGGCTGTACAACAGAGGCAGAGACTGCCAGCCATGGCCCAGCAGGCATTGGCACTTCTTTCCTCCTGCCCTGATCTCCTTGCTGGTACTTTCCAATGTTTGAAGCCAACTAGAAGCAAGAGGGCAAGGGAGCTGGGCTGCTGTTAGTCACAGAGGCCAGCCTCCCAGGGAACAGAGCAGGGTGGTGAAGGGTGGAAAATAGATCTGGCTGGGCAGAGTATAAATACCTCGCACAGTAGGAAAAGGGTAAAATGCTTTCAGCATAAACACTGGTTTTTTCATGGCCCAGATTGTAGCACTACATACAAAGCCTGATTAGCCAAAAGGTCTTAATAAAACAGAAAAAAATGAAATCTAAAACTTTATTTAAACTATGAATTGCCTGGTGTTTTCAAGCCTTAAATATGTATGTTAACAAGAATGAAGGAAGCCATTGGGGTGGTCAGAGAATATGCCTGAGTTTAGGAATTTCCAAAGTGTGAATTTAAGTAGTTGTTATGATCAGATTGGATGCAATCTCTTTTTTTTTAAATAAGGTTGTTTTAGATATCCTAAGCTATATCCTCTTTGATGTTTCTATATTATAATTGTAGCAGGGTTTGAAAGAGCAGAATTAGATGCACATATAAAGAATAATATTATAGGAGTGGAAAAGATCATGAAAATAACTGTATAGTCTTTTTAATATGAGCTGTGTTTGGGTTGTGCCCTGTTTTTAGGTATTATCTTGCTTAGTACAGATCGCCTCCGTTAGAAGATCCCTGTTTAACAATGCAGAGAGGGCCAAGTTTCTCTCTCATCTTGTCGATGGTGTTAAACGAATACTGGAAAATCCACAGGTAAAATGTGAAGATTTGTTTTTATTTGAATAAATATATGATTGCTATATATATCCATATATCTATAGATATATAGATATATAGATATATAGATATATAGATATATATGCCCAGTCGTCTTATATGCTGAAAAATACTGTGTGTGTGTGTATCGTATTTTCCGGCTACTGGGCATATAAGACAACCCCCAACTTTTGAGAAGATTTTCCTGGGTTAAAAAGTCCAGACGGAGACCATATGCAGCACAAAAAGGAACTGACGGGGAACACTTGTGGTCTCTGTCTGGCTCCATTGAAATGAATGGAGTGCAGCTGTTTTTGAGCTCCCCCCACCACATGCAGTGACTGCAGATTTTCCAGTCCGCCTCGGAAGTTTCAGCACCCGCCCTATAAGATGACACCCGGCTTATAAGATGACCCCCGACTTTTGAGAAGATTTTCCTGGGTTAAAAAGTCATCGCATTTTTTTTTAAAGTTGTCTTATATGCTGGAAAATACGGTGTGTGTGTGTGTATTAAAAAAATTCTGTGCACACACCTTTCTGTTACAAGTCAGAAGGAAATCCATCTACAGGCCATACTTAATGGAAATCCCAGAAAACAGCTCAGTCTTGTTCTAAAAGTTTTAAGTGAATCTGTATTTGTAGAAAACTCTTGAGAGTGTTGACCCAAAAGAGGAGCTTGTACCATCTAGTTTTAGGAATGCACAAGTTGTGGGAAGGATCCCTTTGCACAAGAAAGGAAGGTTAGTGCTAGAGTCATTTCCCCCCAAGAAATTAAGAATTTAAATTTGTTTTTATTTCCTTTTTTTTTTAATGTACATTGTTTGTTTACTACAGGCCCAGTGCACGAGAGTCATGCACTTGGTGGGGGGTTCCCTCAGCCCAGCCTGCACCCTCTTGCAGTCAGGAAGTCCTTGGGGGATGTCCTACTGACAACTTAGGCTTACTGACAACCTAAGCTGGTGGACATCCTTAGTGCTGCCGCAGCTGCGCTCACCAGCCATGAGCCCAGCTTCCCACCAGGGGACAGCTCCTGCATTGAGCGTCTGCCCCCTGATGGTCAGTGCACATCACAGCAACTGGTCATTCCACTGTTTGGTCGATTTGTATATTAGCCTTTTATTATATAGGATATAGAACAGCTTTTAGGTAGGAAGGGAGAGATTCAAATGTTTGTTCCATAACTCAGTAGTCCTTTTTGTCTTTTTCAGTCCCCAAGATTTTGTAAACACCTATTTTTTAAAAAGTATCACTTCTCTGTGCTAGGACATATCATAAAATCAGTTCATAGTTCATCCATTCAGCAAATTTTATGAAACACCTACCATATGCCAGAGACACCGTGATGGACAAAACAAGGTCTGTCCCCCTATGCTAATAGAGGAAGACATATAAAAGGAAAATAAATATGCTGGTATTATATGCAAATAAATCAAAAGTTTGATATAAGTATAAAACATATAAACATAATATAGGAATAGATAAATGTATTTTTTATTATTAAATGTTTAAATATATAAAACACTAGAGGCCCGGTGCACAAAAATTTGTGCACTTGTCGGGGGCAGGAGTCCTTCTGCCCAGCCTATGCCCTCTCGAAGTCTGGGACCCCTTGAGGGATGTCCACCTGTTGGCATAGGCCCGCTCCCTGGGCAATAGGGCCTAAGATGGCAGTCAGACATCTCTCTGGCAACCTGGGAGCCCTCAGGGATGTCCACTTGCCAGCGGGGAGCAGGCCTAAGCTGCAGTCGGACATCCTTAGCGCTGCTAAGGAGGCAGGAGAGGCTCCCACAACCACCACTGTACTGGCAGCCTTCTGGCTTGTGGCTGAACAGAGCTCCCCCTGTGGGAGTGCCCTGACCACCAGGGGCAGCTCCTGCATTGAGCGTCTGCCCCCTGGTGGTCATTGTGTATCATAGTGACCAGTCATTCCCAGTCATTCTGCTGTTAGGGTCAGTTTGCATATTACCCTTTTATTATATAGAATTTGCATGACTTTGCTGCTGTGGTTTATTGTACTTGAAAACTCAACAGATGTGAGGATGAAAATTTCTTTTCTCTTTCTTTTAATTGATGAGAAGCAAGCAGACTAATTATACCTTAGATCATGCCCTTTTTCTGCCCAAGCTTTACAACCTTAGGCCCATAGTGTGCTCCTTCCGGCTTCCATTTCAGACTCTGTCAGTTGAGGCTAATGCCACAAGGTGATTACCATGAACACATGAGATAAGCAAAGTACCCATCCCTTTTAAAAAATTATGTTTGAACATTACACAGACATGTCCTTCTGAATGAGGACTCGAGTCTTACAAGTTTAAGTAGATTCCCCCTCCCCTGAAGCCATCCCTGTCATTCCGAGTGAGTGAGTTGCATTTCACATTCTATTCCCCCTGTGTTGCCCCCAGAGCTTGTCAGACCCGAACAACTACCACGAGTTTTGCAGACTGCTGGCCCGACTGAAGAGTAACTATCAACTGGGAGAACTAGTCAAGGTGGAGAACTACCCTGAGGTCATCCGATTGATAGCTAACTTCACGGTGACCAGCTTGCAGGTTTGTCTTTGGTAGCTTGGCTCTTTCTTCCTGAACATTGGAACCACTTCTCTTACTCACTGGGTTTAGCCTTCTAAGAATATTCTTTTTCTTTCCCCTTGGCGAAAGTGAATTATAAATACATGTATGATAACCTTGCAGGGTATTTCCTGTGGCAGTCTACATATGTTAAAGTGACCAGATGTCCCGCTTTTGGCGGGACAGTCCCGATTTTTAACAATTTGTCCCGTGTCGTTTTTAAAAAGTCCCGATTTTTGGAAAGAATGCACGACAAGCTAGGGAACGGCGGGAGAAAGGGAAGGGAAGATACAGTTTTCAGCGGCCAAGCGGTCAATGGTGTCCCGCTTTACCAATGTTAAAATCTGGTCACCTTAACGTATGTGCATTACAAAAGTGCAAGGAGTATTGGGGGAAGAACATGTGGAAATTGCAAGGCAAAGAGAATCCCCTCAGAATCACACACTCACCCCCAATAGGCAAGAGTGGAACAGGGAACTAGACAGAAGAGTAAAGGGAGAGTCAGTGCCCTCTCTTTCTTAATTAAACAGTATGCTTTGCAGAAATCATCTGAGGAGCTTATTGAAAAAGGCAGGTGCTTGGATCAGGGTGGAGGCCTGGTGTCTGTTTCTGACCTGCCCTCTAAGGGATTCTCGTGCATACTAATGTTTGAGAACCACTTATGCAAGGTTTACTCATCCAGCATCGAGCAGCACTTCTCATTAGATGCATAGTCTCTGAAATACTAATAAACATATTAGACTAGCTGCCATACACAGAACAAAGCCCATAAAAGATTCTCATCTTTTTTGAAGTCTTTATCCTTTGTGTCGAGTGGCATGGAACTAGTATATTGTGTATAAAAATAAGAAGTATGCCTCCTGCTCTTTTGGTTTTCCTTAGCACTGGGAATTTGCCCCAAATAGTGTGCACTATCTCCTGAGCCTATGGCAGCGTCTGGCAGCCTCTGTGCCGTATGTGAAAGCCACAGAGCCCCACATGCTGGAAACTTACACACCTGAAGTCACCAAAGCCTACATTACATCCCGTTTGGAGTCTGTGCACATCATATTGAGGTAAGGACACTGGGGACAGCCTTCCCCCAGTAGCCTGGTGTTAGACTTGCCAGGGGTCAGACACCCCATTGGCAAAAAAACGTCTTTAATAGGAGTCTTATTGGAGCTAATGCTGTTAATGGTCATTCTCTTATGTCAGCAGAATAGCATAAAATCCGAAAGAATTGTCTTTAACATCCTAATTGTGTCCTATTATTGCCATCGGTAGCAATATTTTTTAATACAAAATATAATGTTTGTCCTTGCCACTGATTTTCCTTAAATAGGAGAAAAACATAGACTATAGATTGTAAGAATTATAATGTGTAAATTATAGGTGCTTAATGTGAACTCCTAAAATATTAAATAGATAAAAGGGATTACACAGTCCAGAGTTGACTAGAAGAAATAAGAATTCTAGGTAACTGACCACTGATTGCATTGCATTAACGCATGGTTTCTGTCTACCCTGTTAACTGTACCAGAAACTTACAGCTAAAGGAATGTCAGGCCCCTTCACAAATGACCTGTGTGAAGTTACTTGGTTTAGGTACCTTTCTTGCTTGTGGTTTGGGTTGTTGTTTGTTTTTCCTCAAAATTTTGGAGGCTAGAAGTCTGAGATCCAGGTGTCAGCAGGGTTGGTTTCTGGTGAGGCCTTTCTCCTTGGCCTGCAGATGACCACCTTCTTTCTGTGTCTTCACATGGCTGTGTGTGTGTGTGTGTATGCACATATATGTATGTTGAAAGGACACCAGTTCTACTGGACTAGAGTTCCACCTTTAAGATCTCATTTAACCATTTTTTTTTGGAGGTTTAATTGACATAAAACATTCTGTTACTTTCAGGTGTACAACATAGTGCTTCAGTATTTGTATGTATTACAAGATGATCACAATAAGTCTGGTTAACATCCATCACTATACATAGTTAAAATATTTTTTTTCTTGTGATGAGAACTTTTAAAACTAGTCTTGTATATTTTTTCATTGGCTATCTCTTTTATTTTTTAATTTTTTTAAATATATTTTTTATTGATTTCAGAGAGGAAGGGAAAGAGAGAGAGAAAAACATCAATAATGGAGAGAATCATTGATTGGCTGCCTCCTGCACGCCCCCTGCTAGGGATGGAGCCTGCAACCTGGGCATATGCCCTTGACTGGAATCGAACCCAGGATCCTTCAGTCCTCAGGCCGATGCTCTATCCACTGAGCGAAACGAGCTAGGACTTTCATTGGCTATTTCTCAGGAGAATTTACTTGGACTCTGAAGATCTGGGTTTTTTAAGTTGGATTTTTAACTTGCTTAGAGTCTAATGCATTTACTTGTCATAATAGTTTATTGTCTTAACTGTTTATGACTGAATCATTTCAGAATTTGAGTATTTTTGAAGTCCACTGGAAGGTCTTATTTTATTAGCTGCTTAGTTTCTGTTCTTGAGGAGTCAACTGGTGTCAGTGAGACCATGTAGGGGAGTGGTTACATGGGTGGGCTCTGGGCCCAGAGAGAGCTAGTTAATAGCTGTGTATCCTTGGGCAAGGTTATTATAGGAATTAATTTACTGTGTCTCCTGGCACATCGTGTGGACCACAGTAAACACAACTGTGAGCTGCTAGTGATAATGGTGGTGCTGCTGCTGCTGGGTTGTCATTCTGTGATGTAACAGTAGACAGAGAGCTTGTAATATGACAAGATTTTCAAATTTATGAACTAGTAGAGAAGACAAGACCTGGTATAAATCCACAGAGCCCCATCTGTAATTCTGAAATCCAAGATGTGAAAACTAAATTTTCTCATAAGTTTGTCATTAAAATTCATGTGGTGGCAAAATGAGACATGCACTGATATGAGACCCTTTATGGTCTTTTTAAATTCTACTTGGTGTGACTATTCATAACATGTATACATTCTGCTATAGGAATATTGTATTTGCCACACCACAGAGCCCATTGCGGGCTCATATTACACGGCAGAAGTACCATATTGTCTCCCTAAAACCTCAAGATTTCTGAATTCCAAAACACATCTGGTCACAGTGGCCTCACTCAGGAGACAGGATACTTAATCATCCCAAAGTTTACTATGGTTGAGAACAAATAAGAGGCTAAGAGGCCAGAGCTCTCGGGGTAGAGAAACATAGGAATGAGAGGATCAGGGCCAACAAATGTTAAGAACTGGAAATCCAGATTGAAAGATTGGACACCAACAAGCAAAATATTCCTAAGGGAGACTGGTGCTTAGGTTGAAGGTGTCTGCCTTCCAATTTTTTTGATATTCCTTCCTTGATTAAATGTAGTGTTGAGATATGGGCCTCTAGAGGTGGAAACAGTGGGTAAATGAAGAAGAAGGAGCTGCTCGGAGGGGAAAATCAATAGGCATGTTTCTTCCCTTGGGAGTAGGGATGGACTGGAAGATCCTCTGGAGGATACAGGTCTGGTGCAGCAGCAGTTGGACCAGCTGTCTACAATCGGGCGTTGTGAATACGAGAAGACATGTGCACTCCTTGTGCAGTTGTTTGACCAGTCGGCCCAGTCCTATCAGGAGCTGCTGCAGAGTGCCAGCGCAAGCCCAATGGATATTGCTGTGCAGGAGGGTGAGTGGACAGTGGACTGGGCCTGTACGGAGGTGATGTCAGTACCCTTTCACCCATTGCCACCTCTATCCGCCTTTTCCTTCAGAAGGATTCTTCCATCATCAGTTTCCTCTGTGCATGCAAAAGAGTGTTTGTTAAATGCCACAGAGGACTAGGGAAGAGTAACTGAAATAATTTGCAGTGGTTGTGTTTAAGTTCTGCACTCTAAAAATGATGACCTTGTCTGGTAGGGGAAACTTAGTTATCTGGTGAATTTTCCCCTTGCCATCACCCTTACCAAGCAGAGTAGTAGCTATAGTCTATAAGCAAAGTAAGGCTTTGAGGCTTCTCCATGGTGTTCTTAAGATAAAGAAAGCTCCTTATAAGAGTGATCCTCCCAGTGAGGGATTTCTTCATGAAATTATTACTGGAGGTGACATTTAATGGACTTTCTCCTGTTGCAGGAAGGCTGACATGGCTGGTTTACATCATTGGGGCAGTGATTGGTGGCCGGGTCTCTTTTGCCAGCACTGATGAGCAGGATGCTATGGATGGTGAGCTTGTCTGTCGGTAAGTGCTCCCACAGGGGCTTCCTGTTTCACTGCTACGACCCACCCTCACCCACAGCCCCTTTTGGGTTCTGACACCACAGGAACTTGACATGCTTCTGTCAATGCTTTTCTCCCTGTTAATGGAATATAATCTCATGAAGCTGATTGCCCATGAGAATGAAGAACTGTTACAGATCCAGTTTCAAACCTTTTATACGTGCAGCAAGAACTCTGGCTACCAACCTTACTTTAATTCGGCAAGGACTCGGTGGATACAGAATTAGGAAAATTAGACTAAGGAGTCACTTTTAGTTCTGTTTAAGGACAATACCTGAAAGTTAATAAAATGTGGACTGCTTTTGCCGAACCAGAGCAAGTCTAATAGAGAACTGTGGTCCTCCCAATAGCCTCCAAAAATAAACTCCATAGTTTCTGCAGCCCTTCAGATCTCTCAACCAAAAACTTCTCCACCTTCAGCACTTTAGGTTATTTTGTGTCTGTGTGATTCTTATATAGTGATTTCTAAAAATTTATCATAGGAATAAAAGGGTGGGCTATGTTAATACCCTACAGCAGAGGGTCCAAACCTTGAGGACGTCAGAGAGCCTTTGTTTAATGTGAGATGCATCTGTCAGTGTTGATCGTATTAGAGATAAAACAAAAAATTTTTATAATTAATTTTAAAGTAGCAATAAGCAAAATTACATCTCAACATAAATAATATTTTTTAATAACTTTTTCCAAAAAAAACTAATGAGAAGAGTGGCTTTGTTCTAATGTCTGTCATAGAAGTCAGCTGGATTCTCAGACCCGCTTCTGCGTTCAGTCTTGTGATTCCCATGGTCTTGTAGCCCCTAGGAAAAGGGCAAATAGTGTGATAGTATTTTTATGAAAATGGTTTTGTGCCCTTTCAGAGAAATGCTACCCTGAAGGGTTCTAAACTTTCTGATGTCTCCTTAGAGATAAACACATTTTAATAGGGTGCCTTAGAATTTATTGGTTCCCAGATATTTTAATCCATAATCCTTATTCATATTCTGAAAATCCCCATTTGTCTCTTTCTACCCCCATTTTGTTTGTCAGATGACCACTTCACAGCTTGTCACACTGGCATTTTTTGACGAGTCCAACAAAGGTTTACTAAGGATGACATCTAATACCTCTTCGAGTTTGCAGCCTGGTGTGATACTGTGTGTGCCACAATATAAATTAGGTTGAGACAGTCTCTTCTATACCAGTTCTAGTTGCGTGCTGCTGCACAGTGGCTGAGTCCAATTCACTCATGACATGTCACACATAGTTTGTTACCTATTCTCACTATATCAAAGTGTCAGATGATTCACTTGTAATAACATTATTCTTATTCATTCACATCCATGCACTTGCATTCCAGTATGCTTTCTTTGATGGGGATGAGTCCAGGGAAAAGGGATCGAGTCACGGGTAGTATATCTGCTTTTGGTCCCTGGAAGTGTTGCCACCTGTGACTGTTGTCCTTCTTGTGTCTTCATTTTTTTCTTGGCTCTGTGAGAAAAATGATTGAGAGCCATTGGTTTCATCCAGTCTCCTGCATTTTTATAAACGAGGAACAGGGACTCAGAATAAATTGCTTTACTCAAGGTCTCACAGACGTTCCAAGGAAAACCTTTACTGTAGTACAAGATGGGCTTTTCCCCTACCGTCGTGAAGCTGATTACAAGTTCTATCTCAATCTACAGTCTCAGCGGACTGGAACTTTTAAACATCTCACTAGTCATTCATATTTATTCCGTGGGGCAGACTTCTTAGTCCCACCCCAGCACTTAGAGCCTGCGGAGAATGCCTTTCAGATAGTATGGGGAGGGGAGGAGACTTGTAAGACTCTTTCTAGAGTGACTGGGATATCCTGCTGTTGAGAGAACCATTGCTCTGCTTCTTCTAGGGTACTCCAGCTGATGAACCTAACAGATTCTCGCTTGGCTCAGGCGGGCAACGAGAAGCTAGAGCTGGCCATGCTGAGCTTTTTCGAACAGTTTCGTAAGATCTACATTGGGGACCAGGTGCAAAAATCCTCTAAGGTAACAGACTCTCTGTTGGCTCCATTCGTTCTCCCTTCTGTTTGTGGAATTGCTGTTCAAGGAAACAGCTGCTAACGGTTCCACAGTCTCCAGGTTTTACGTATCAGGATAGTCCAACTGTCTCCTCTTAGTTTATAGAGTTTCGGGAGGCTCCTCAAGGAATGGGCCCATTTCTCTAGTGCTCCATATACTTAACAATACCTGTTGGTGTTCCCAGAATTGTCAGTTCTCAGTCTCTGTTCATGAATTGATGTTTAGAACAGCAGAAGGTTTCACAGTCTTTTTGTAAATTCAGTGTTTGAAGGTAATAAGATAGCCCAACAACTACCCAGTATTTAGTGATACTTAGAGCCTAGCTTTTCACTTCAGTAAAGGCTTCTTCAACATTGTTGTCCATTCTTCTTCCCACATCTTACCCCCTGAATGAGGACATAACAGTACTGGGATGTAGTTTTTCTAATCTGTGTTTTCTGGTTACTTCTTCTTCTCAACACAACACCAGCTGTACCGCCGCCTCTCAGAAGTTCTGGGCTTGAATGATGAGACCATGGTCCTAAGCGTCTTCATAGGAAAAATGTAAGTGTTTTGGCTTGCCATCAGCAAGAGTCCCTTGCAATCCTATTGCAACTGTAAAATGTGATCTTGGCATTGTGCTGCCAGTGCCTTGGTATTCCAGCATTGATGGTTTGCGTCAGAAAACTGTGCATTTTGAGTGTGTGACAAGCTGTGCTTAGAGATATGGCCCGGCCCCAGAGCATTCCAGGCTTGTACAGGCAAGGATTTAATTTTGTTCATGTGGCATCTCATCCAAAGCCTCTGGAATCACAGGTGAAACCCTGTCATGGAATTAGCAAAACGGCCCTCCCTCCCCAGTGATTGGTGCTCAGCCTCTCACTCCATCACCCTGCTGCCAGGGGTGCCCAGTGTGGGCACTCGCCTTCTGGTGCTGATTTTCACTAGGCGGCCCCCTGGGAGGAGAGCCCCACTTTAAAACAGGCTTATTCCTCTCAAGCATCACACCCTTTGAGAGTCTCGAATCTCCAAAATCTAGTGCTATTGTTTGACTTGTCTTCAAAGTTGGAAGGAAGAAAGCTCCTAATTGGCCCTTTTGTTGTTGTTGGTTTTTTTTTAAGTTGTGCCCTTTGTTTGCATTTTCCCCTTTTTAGGAGCTTAATTTATCAAAGCACACTTTGGAGCCAAATTACCCAGGGCCGTGTGCAAAGTGACATTTTGCCTCCTTCCAACCATCCCAATCCTAAACACTCATATCCATGAGCTGGTTGATAATTTAAGATGAAAAAGGCAAAGGGGGTCTACAGGACTCTGCCAGCCAAGAATCCAGAAGCAAGGGCTACTAGAATTCTGCAGCTGACAGTGGATGGTGCAGGTGCAGAATTGCATACGTCTGCATGTTATCACTGCCGCAGAAATCTCTTACCCTTGCTGCAGAAATCAGCCCTGGAGTGCCCCAGAATTCCAAGGGCCTGGGTATGGGCCAGTGTAGCTTTGGAACCAAGTAGTGAAGATTATCTGAAGGATAATTTTTCTAGTCAACCAAATGTAAGTACGGAGATTTTATACCCATTTTTTGTGGTTGTGATGTCTGTGATTGGTGATGCAGATGTGTGGTGATTCGTGATGGATGATTTTCTAATCCCAACCCTCAAGGAAAACAGGCAAATCAAAAGTGTCTCCTGTGTTGTTTTTTCTTTTTGTCCTCCAGCATCACCAACCTCAAGTACTGGGGCCGCTGTGAACCAATCACCTCCAAGACACTGCAGCTTCTCAATGACCTCTCCATTGGATATCCTTTTCTGAGCCAGCGTCTGTGCACCACAGGGATTGCGGTGTGCGCCCTCCTGGAAATCATGGCTGCCTGCTGTTTCCACTTTCATTTAGCTTTATGGGTATTTAAGTGTCTTCCATTCTGCGAGCCAAAAGCAGTGCCCACACAGAATCCAGGAATAATTCCAGGCCCCAGAAATGAGGCAACCCACAAGCTGATAGTTTACTACAGATGTATCCCTGGGTATCTCTAGAAGCAACCTGATTACAAGCTTCACAGTAAAAGCAGTGGCCCTGCTTCCTCTCCACTTGGACTAGGTCTGCTGCAAAGTTGGAACCGCTGTAACACAGCCTCTCACAAGCCGGAGTCTGCAAGAAAAGTAAACCTTAAAAATATTGAGTGACTTTTCTCAATTCTCCCAAAGATTATATATAGTTATTACCCTCCTAAACTAAACGCATACGTTAATTCACTACACACAATGGACCTCTTAGGCAGAGCCTTAAGGCTTAATTATCTCTTAGAAGCCTCCTGGAGAAAAGCTGCTCTAGGATGTCCATGGTTCTTGGGGGAAACTGCTAGGTTTTATCTATTTTCTTACTGATAGGAGTTTGGCATGGGTATTCTCATTGCTCAGTTAAACACTGCTTAGAAGAGTACACATTTTTTTCCTCTTTTGACAGTGTTATACTAAAGTGGTTAAGAAAAATAATATCTGGATATGGAACTGTACTTAAGATAAAGTAGTTTCATCCTGCATTCAAGATTCTTGGTTTGTATCACACTTTCCTTGACCTTCTTCTTTTGCCTGCACATACAGTAGTGTAAGGAAACTAGTGAAGCTGAGCGCGGTCCAGTTCATGCTGAACAATCACACGGTGAGTGGCCTTAGCCCTTTTCCTGCTCCTCTCCAGCCAGACTGTTTCCGACCCCAGCACACTGCCAGCTGACACTTAACTGTCGTCACAGCTGCTCTTTGTGCTCCGGATGATCTGAGTTACGGTGAAATTGCCAGCTGTTATTCATACCAAGATAAGTTAGTTGTAGGTAACAATAACAAAAAATAAATTCTTAATACCCATCATATCCTTAAGGAATGATGATGTAGCCATTAGCTTGAAAGAGGTCAGTAGATCTAAAAATACTGGCTTGCATTCTGCCTCTAACCCATGTTTTTATTGTTTTAACTTGTTTTCTCTTTTTCAATAGAGCGAGCACTTTTCATTTTTGGGCATTAACAATCAGTCCAACCTGACAGACATGCGGTGTCGAACTACCTTCTACACAGCACTTGGGCGTCTCCTCATGGTTGATTTAGGTACTGCAGTAAATCTTAGACACTTCTGAAAGTAACCTGACATGTTCTAAATTTTTACTGGAGGATAGAAAACTGGGTGTGGGGGCAGTCTTTCTGTTTCAACAGAAACAAAACTATCTGAAATAATACTCTGCAAGTACACCACACTATCAGGGCCCCTGTACCTGAGAGAGAATAGCAATATGCGTCTGAAATTTTCAGCTGATGTGCAGTGGTTTTAAAATACTGTCCATGTTTCTCATCTGTAAAATAAGGAGTTGGGACTTGAGATTCCTAAATGCATCTTGTTGGTCATATAACCCCATCCACCGCATAGGGGTGCAACAAAACCTTTTATTTCCCAGTTTATTAGCATATATGAACCCAGAGGGTATACACACCTTTCTAGCTTTAGCTGTGATATTAGCAATTTGGGATCAACTAATACGTAAAGCAGAATGGCATCATCATAATTTTGAGCTGTTTAAATTTAATCCTACTACAATGACAGTAAGATTTTTTTTAGGTTTGTGAAAGGTTACTAAAAAAAGAAAACTGAATATAGCCTCTACACACACCTGTTTCAAGTTTGAGTCTCGTCTAGATCTCACACACCAGACTCAGTTCTCTCTCAGCTGACTGAGATAGTTCTCACTTAAGGAAAAACAGATAAATACCAGAGTGCCTTATACACATACACATGAATCTCTGATATTGTAACTTAGTATGGAAAAAAGTTGAACCTATTTGGACAAGATGATTTCAGCCATTTTCTAGCTTAAAAATTATTTCTATATATACACTCACTTTATTCTGAAATTACTACTCATTACTAGGGTAATACAGGCCCCTTGACTTCCCTTGAACCTGCTCATCTTTCATTCTCTATGCATACCCAGCTTTGAGTTGTGTGTCTTGGGGTCACATCCTGCTGGTTTCCCTTACAGGAGAGGATGAGGATCAGTATGAGCAATTCATGCTGCCACTCACAGCAGCGTTTGAGGCGGTGGCCCAGATGTTCAGCACCAATAGTTTCAATGAGCAAGAGGCAAAGGTGAGTCCCTCACCCACTGACTGGTCAGCTTCTGTTTGAGGGAGTCCCTGATAGAGACTCGATTAGCTTAGCAATACAGAAAATAGTACTGATCCATAAATTTTCCACAGAGTTAGCTTTTTATTTAACATCCTCAACTCCTGGGTCCTGAAATAGAAGAACCAGTATGAATTTATCAACTCTATATTTACATTACTGCATGTTCTTAAGCAGCAATTAGGGGTTTTTTATCTTAAATTTTTCAGTGTATGAGCATGAAGTTATTTTATGTTTTTTCATTGCCTTGTTAATTTTTGTTGTATCTTTAGTTTGTCTCTTTTTCATTTTTAATACTAATTATTCCTTCCTCTTTTTTTCTATCAGTCCTACAGGAGCTTAGTTTCCTTAGTCTTTGTATTTGTTTCTTTTACTTTGTTTTAGATCTATTTTACCTATATTTTGTATTTCATTCATTTCTACTTTTAATCTTTATTTTCATATATTTTTGTTGGGGTGATGCTATTCTAACTTCTTTTCAGCCCTTCTTTCATAATGTAACCATTTAAGACTATAAGTGCCCCTCAGAAGTTTTTGGGGGGCATTTTAATATATTTTTATTGATTTCAGAGAGGAAGGGAGAGAAAGAGAGATAGAAACATGAGTGATAATAGAGAATCATTGATTGGCTGCCTCCTGCACATCTCACACTGGGGATCAAGCCCACAGCCCAGGCACGTGCCCAGACCAGGAATGGAACCATGGCCTCCTGGTTCCTAGGTCAATGCTCAACCACTGAGCCACGCCAGCTGGGCCAGAAGTCGTTTAATTGTGGTTAATAATAATAATAAACATGAAATTTACAGTGCGACCATAGTTAAGTGTCATATTAATTTCAGTGGTACTAAGTATGTTCATCCTATTGTGAAACAGGTCTGCAGAACCAACAAGTTTCGAAATGTAACATTTTTATTATCGTTAAGTTTTTTTTGTATTTTCTAATTTCCATTAAGATTTCTTTGGTACATGAGTCATTTAGAAGGGTTTATGAATTTCCATGTATGTGGAATTTTAAAGTTACCCTTAGTTATTGATTCCTGGCTCTCAAAATTATCATTTTTATTTATTTTAAATTTATTTTTTTTAATCCTCACCTGAGGATGTGTTCATTGACTTTTAGAGAGAGGAAAAGGGGTGTGGGGGGGGGGGGAGAACATTGATGTGAGAGAGAAATATGCCCCAACCAGGGATTGAACCCAAAACCTTTTGGTGTATGGGACAACACTCCAACCAACCAAACCACAGCAGCCAAGGCAAAATTGTCATTTTTAGATTTTTGCTGCCCTCATGTTTTTACTTCATGCACATCAGCTCTCCTTACTTACAGCTCTTGGTACTAAAACCAGAAGGCACTGTGGCATTAATATGTGTAGGGTGTTTTATAGTGTCTACAATATTGAGGCTGAATTCTAGAGCTACCAAATGGCCAGGAGTATTGCCACCCAAAATGCCAGGTTTTACCTGACATTCTAAAATTCTCCTTTTTATCTTTAGAAAGCCTCTTTATTTTCTATCTCCAAGTCAGCAGGGACGTCAGAGAGCAGCACCACTTGGTCCATCTCTCCTCTTCACGTCAGTGTTTTAGGACCTGAGATGGGTACGATTCAAAGCTAAGTTAGGCCAGCCGGTTTGGCTCAGTGGCTAGAGCATCGACCTGCAGATTGAAGGGTCCTGCGTTCAGTTCCAGTCAAGGGCACATGCCTGGGTTGTGGGCTCGGTCCCCAGTAGGGCATGTGCAGGAGGCTGCTGATCAATGATTCTCTCTCAACACTGTATTTCTAACTCTCTCCTCCCTTCCTCTCTGAAATAAAATTTAAAAAAATTTTTAAAGCTAAATTAGTGTTGGACATACCAGTAATGTACAGTGACAACCTGCTAGCACCAAATATAACTGAGGGATATCAGGGAACATCAGCCCCTTCCCCGTCACACTAGTTCTGTACAAAGCAAATAAAGTTCATGAAAGAACCATCTGGCCTTGAACCACAACTGCCTTTATGCCTAATGTAAGAAGTCTTTTAGATTGGCCGTCTCTTAGACTTGAACATTGAGCTCACAGTATCAGTTTAGGAATAGAACTGCTTGCTTAAAGCAGGCTGTCAGCAAAAGTACAGTCATTTTTAACAAATGAGACAGGATACACAAATGTGCTACCTCCTTGAGCCTGCTGGTGACGATTAGCTTGTAAGAGCAGTCCTACTGTTCAGTAAAAGCTCCATCGAGAAAGGCAGCACTGGATTTGGCGTCTTGGTGCTGTGAATCCTGATCCTGGCCCTCTTGCCACGTAGCAGCATGGCTGCAGGCAAGTTATTTGGCCTCGGTCTTTCTGCAAAAGCACAGCGTAGTACTTTTTGGCTCCAACATCTGACATCTGAGTCTTATTTCCAGGAACCATGTCCCTCCTTTGTCTTCCCCTGGCAGGGTCTGCATTGGAGGGGCAAGGCACTGCTGGCATTGTTGTGTCACTAGGTGTGGTGCCAGACCTTCAGGATATGTGACTCTTCTACTGCCTGTTTTCCCTTTTTCGGTGTTTACATGATTGATCACATTAATATCTTAAAACTTCATCAGCCTCTATTTTGCTGTGATGAGCCTGAGACCATCCCTTTTTCATAGTATAACAAGGTTCTAAACCTAACTTTCCCAGGGAAAGGATGCCATCCTAGTATGGAAGAGATTGATTCCGAATATTTGGGAAGAAATGTATGTTTGTTTGTTCATTTGAATTTATTGGGCTGACGTTGGTTTGCAAAACCATACAGGTCTCAAGTGTACAACTCAGTAAAGCATCATCTGCACACTACATCGTGCCCCCACCCCCACCCCCACCCCAAGCAAAGTCGCTTTCCATCCCCATTTCCCCCCTCTTTGACTTTCCCCTAGCCTCTATCTCTCTTTCCTTGTGCATATATGTCTTTTGGCTAATCCATTCACCTTCTTTCATCCAGTCCGCCATCTCCTCCCCTTTGACACCTGTCCGTCTGTTCCATGTATCCATGCCACTGTTTCTGTGTTTGTCAGGTTTTTTTTGTTCATTAGATTCCATGTATGAGTGAAATCATATGTCTTTCTCTGACTGGCTTACTTCACTTAGCATAATCTCCAGGTTCATCCAGGCTGTCGCAAAAGGTAAGATTTCTGGGAAGGAGTGTTTTTTGAAAGATGGGAGGAAGAATTTGATTGCAGATATGTAAAGTCCCCATCAGGTGGTTAAAGGTTTGCCTTTTCATTGCTTTTAACATATTTTTGCCTTCTTCTACAGCGAACTCTAGTTGGCCTGGTAAGAGACTTGAGAGGGATAGCTTTTGCCTTCAATGCCAAGACCAGTTTCATGATGCTGTTTGAATGGATGTATCCTAACTCGTGTCACAGCTTGCCTTAACTGAACTTTGAATGAGTGATGGGGTTATGGGGAAGGAGGCGGAGGGGAGGAGTGAGGAGGCAAAGAAGGTGAAGAGTTACCCAGAAGACCTGCCATAGCTGTCTTACAAGCTGCCGTGTGGTTTAATGACATAACACTGTCTGTTCTGGTCCCCGAGGTCAGGAAACAAATGAGGTGGCTCCCCAGCTTTTCTTGGAGCCCCAGATAGAAATGGCCGTGGAACTGTCCCACTGGAATTTTTGCGCATGAATTTTGCCACACTTAGGAAAGAGACATTCCAGTCTACTAAAAAAAGACAGCTTTACTAGGGATGATAAAGTCTAATCTTGCTGACTTGATAATTTGAACAAATCATTTCCAGTCAAGTGTCTCTGTTTCTCCAAAGTTATATAACAGAAACAGCTAATTCCCTATCATACCACAAGTGCTAAGAGAATAAATAACAACATGAAATGCATTATGCTCTTCAGAAGAAAGGCATTATGTAAACTTCAATGTATTATTAGATGTCTATTACAAGTTAAAGGACACACAATCACTTTAGCACCTTCTGGTTAGAAAGACTAAGATTAGCACAGCAAGAGACAGGCAGTTAGAGAACTTTAATCTGACAGTGTGTGCTTGGCCAGAGCTGAGAAGTCATTTTAAATTCTGTACTTTCCGAATTCGGAATTCTTCCTTAGCTTTTCCCTTACAGCTACCCATCCTACATGCCAATTCTTCAGCGGGCAATTGAGCTGTGGTACCATGATCCAGCCTGCACCACACCTGTGCTCAAGCTGATGGCTGAATTAGTTCATAACAGGTAAGGAGGAGGAAGATTTTTAAAGGGCACAACTGCCTTTTATCTGGGAGAGCCCTAAGGGAATTTGCTTTTTCTAGTGTTTCCGGCAGATTGTGGAAGATGATATGGTTCACTGCTATCAGGATCTGAAAACCTCTAAAAGTGTATGGGTATATGTTTTTGTTTGTTTAGAAGAAAGGTGTCCCAACCACACAAAGCCGTGGCTGCTTGCAGGAAATAAGTCACTTTAAAAAGAGTCTCAGTGTACACATTCTTATGAGAAGCGAATTGGGCAACCAGGATTCTCATTTCCCTGCCCACACATACAAGTTAACATTTGAAAGTGATGCCGTGCCCATCAAGTTTCATGGAGGCGGTTAGGAGTGATACAGTGCACATTATAACACCCTTTAAAAAAAAAACTATCTATTTTTATTGATTTCAGAGAGAGAGAGAGAGAAATATCAATGATGAGAGAGAATCATTGATCAGTTACCTCCTGCAGGCCCCCTACTGGGAATTGAGCCCGAATCCCTGGCATGTGCCCTGACCAGGAATCCAGTCCTGACCTCCTGGTTCATAGGTTGGCACTCAGCCACTGAGCCAGGCAGAACACCCTTCCTTACAAAAGGTATTTGTTAGGCAGATTTTAGCTGGATTGGTAGAGATTTACTTTAAAAGAAAGTGAGAACAAATTCCCAAATACCAGATTATTAGATTTGCCCAGTGATTTAGGGATGGAGAAAAAGAAAAATCCAGCACTTTGACTCAACTAGAATTTCAGATCTGTGTGCCTCTCATGGCACTCCTGAGAGAATAATTTTTAAAACTTCCTTGGTGAGGGAGTCTGTAATATTCAAAGAGGATGTTGCCTCCTATGGGGCTTATAGTTAAGAGTTATTCACTTGTCCTAACTGGTCTGGCTTAGTGGCTAGAGCGTCGGCCTGTGGGCACATCCCCAGTGTGGGGTGTGCAGGAGGCAGCTGAGCGATGTTTCTCTCGCATCGATGCTTCTAGCTCTCTATCCCTCTCCCTTCCTCTCTGTAAAAAATCAATAAAATACATTTTTTATTGAAGAGTTATTCACTTATCGGCTATATATTTGAGAGCATCTACTCTTTGCCAGGCAATTTCCTAAGCTATTGTGCCAGCCAAACCTTAGGTATTACATTCTGGGGGGATACAGACAGTAAAACAAGCATGACAGTCATTTCAAACAGTGGAAAGGGCTAGGGGAAAAGTAAGGCACTAAAACAAAGGAGTTGAAGGAGAGGGGGTCGGAGAAGGCGATACTAAGTTGGGGTCTGAATGACAAGAAAACTTCTGGGTGCCCTGCAGAGAGAGGGGCAAGAGCATTCTAAACAGAAAATAACCACAGAAGTCTTGAGAAGGGGTGGCTTGCCAGGCCTTGGACAGAGAAATGCCACTGGAGCGTGCATGTGAAAGGGGAAGCCCCGGACGGCGGCGTCAAGCAGGGGCAGAAACTGATGTGCAGGACCTAGTCCCGGAGTAGTGAGGAACAGGCAGTGTGTTCTCGGTACAGTAGGAAGCTGCTGAAGTATTGTCAGCAGGGAATTAAAGTGCTCTCGTTTACGTGACTTAAAGGCACCGTTCCAACTACCACATGAAGAACGAGCTGTCCAGGCAAGAGCGGCAGTAGCGGTCCATGGAAGTGGAAGGATTCAGGGCATATTGTAGAGCTTGATGGGATCAGTGTGGGAGCGGAGGGGAGACGGATTAAGAAGGACTCCTGGGGGTGAGACCTTACAACTAGACTTAGTAAAACTCATTAAAATGTAGAGCAAACCAATGAAGAGTTGCTCTGGTCTAGGGAACAGTCAGGAACTCAAAGCTCGAGTTGTTTTAAAATGTTTGCCTTCCTGCCTGATTTATATAAGAGCAGTCCCAGTCCCTTTGCATTTCTTTCCTTAAAAAGTGTAACGATGTGCAGAAGCAACACTACTACACTGTAGCTGCTGTTACATCCCTCTGTCTTTTGCATCTCTTTGGGAGCCTGAGCTCAGCTACCTGACAGCACTAGAGGTCTTTGCAAATTATCTTGTGGGGGGAAATGCCTAAAGTCAAAAGAAGCCGGAAAGCTCCCCCAGATGGCTGGGAGTTGATTGAACCAACACTGGATGAATTAGATCAGAAGATGAGAGAAGCTAAAACAGAACCTCATGAGGGAAAGAGGAAAGTGGAATCTCTATGGCCTGTCTTCAGGATCCATCACCAGAAAACCCACTATATTTTTTACCTCTTCTATAAGCAAAACACCATAAGCAGAGAACTATATGGATATTGTATTAAAGAAGGCTATCCAGACAAAAACCTGATTGCAAAATGGAAAAAGCAGGGTTATGAAAACTTATGCTGCCTGCGGTGCATTCAGACCCGAGACACCACTTTTGGGACGAAATGCATTTGCCAGGTTCCCAAAAGCAAGCTGGAAGCGGGCTGGATCATTGAGTGGACACACTGGCTGCCGGGTGCTCTGGCTGAGGCCCTTGGCCCTGACCCCTTTCCACCCAGGACTTTGGACTAACTTCTCAGGTTTCTGCCTGTTGTGCCACCCCCTTTCCTGATAGCTCTCCTGGCAGAGCAGTGCCACACGACCGAGTTGGAGCATGGTCTTTATGTGTGAAGGCTTTGGTGTTCATCAGCTGTGAGTTGTAGAAATAAAACTTTTAAACCTTTTTTAAAAAAAGTGTAACAATGTGTGTGCCCTCCCTTAGTTACTCCGAAGCTGTAAAGGTTAATGTAGGTTAATGTCTGAAGGCTGTGAGTTAGACATTCTGGAGGGAGACAGACAATAAAAGTATGGACAGTCATTGCAGACAGTGGGAATGCTAGGAAAGAAATAAGGAACTAAAACCAAGAAGTGATGGTGGTAGAAGCTCTGCTTTCATCAAACAAAACAATTTTGAGAGTAATTTTAACTACTGCCTCTTTTTTTGTTGTTGTTTCCTTTAAATGTTTTCAATTTGAGCAGCAGAACTTGAATCTACCATGTTGGTCTTAAAGATAAAATCTAGCCCTGACCGGTTTGGCTCAGTGGATAGAGCGTCGGCTTGCGGACTGAAGGGTCCCAGGTTTGATTCTGGTCAAGGGCATGTACCTTGGTTGCGGGCACATCCCCAGTGGGGAGTGTGCAGGAGGCAGCTGATCAATGTTTCTAACTTTCTATCCCTCTCCCTTCCTCTCTGTAAAAAATCAATAAAATACATATTTTTTAAAAAAGATAAAAGCTATATCACTAGTTCAATATCTTTGAGCAACTTCGTTACTCCACATAAGGATAGGGAATCTGCATATCTCGGTGCGAAAAGAATCACCCCAGGTCCTCAGATGAAGCCTTCGGCAGCATACCTCTGACTTTCTCTCCTTTTGTGTTCTCTGCCCAGATCCCAGCGGCTCCAGTTTGATGTCTCCTCCCCCAATGGCATCTTGCTCTTCAGAGAAACTAGCAAGATGATCACAATGTATGGTACGTGCTTTAGAGGAGCCCAGCCCAACATGACTTCCAGCTCCATCCCGGCTGCTGCATGTGGGTCTCGGGCCGCTCTGGCCGTAACCAGGACAGCACTGCCACGCGGCTGTGTTGCTCAGTGTTTGTGTTACAGTGCCAGCTGGCACCGGGGCCTTGGGAGCAGGAGGATTGAGCTGGTATATAAACTACAATTGTAACATGGTTAAATAAGTATATGTCACATGTCTACTCAGGCAATCGCATCCTGACACTAGGAGAGGTCCCAAAGGACCAGGTCTATGCACTGAAGCTCAAGGGCATCTCCATCTGCTTCTCTATGCTGAAGGCTGCTCTCAGCGGGAGTTATGTCAACTTCGGAGTCTTTCGTCTCTATGGAGATGATGCTCTGGACAACGCTCTCCAGACCTTCATCAAGCTGCTCCTCTCAATTCCCCACAGTGATCTCCTGGTAAGCCTTCAGCTTCCTAGGCAGGCCCGATCCCTCACACGGTCTTCTCTTGGCCTCAGACTGTGATTGAACCACTCTATGCAGAACTCTAAGCCAGCTCTAAGTTTCGTTTTCCCATCTGAAGGGACTGGGCCCTTTTATTTAAGATCTTGCTCTCCGTGAGCTGTGCGCAGCGCCTAGGCTGATTTTTGTTGTCCTATTCTCCCACAGGATTACCCCAAGCTCAGCCAGTCTTACTACTCACTACTGGAAGTCCTGACGCAGGACCACATGAACTTTATCGCAAGCCTGGAACCTCACGTCATCATGTACATTCTCTCGTCCATATCTGAAGGACTTACTGCGCTTGGTAAGCACTGAAGTAGTAATCTTGTTTTTACCACTTAACAGAGAGAGAGAATCTTGCCCCAGTATCCCAAGGATTACTCTTTGAGGAGTTGGCTCCTCAACAGAGCACTTAACTCCTGGGTACATTCTCATGCAGCAAATATTTATCCCCTCCTAAGGACCAGGCACCTGCTAGGCACTGTGGATACAGTGATTGATAACACTTGGTCCCTGTCCATTAGGAGCTTTTTATCTGAGGATTAAACAGACACATAAGCCCTGACTGGTTTGGCTCAGTGGATAGAGCGTCAGCCTGTGGACTCAAGGGTCCCAAGTTCAATTCTGGTCAAGGGCATGTACCTTGGTTGTGGGCAAACCCCCAGTAGTGGGTGTGCAGGAGGCGACTGATTGATATTTCTCTCTCATCGATGTTTCTAGCTCTCTATTCCTCTCCCTTCCTCTCTGTAAAAAATCAATAAAATATATTTTTAAAAAAACAGACACATAAACAGACAAACCACCTATTCCCTTGCCCAGGACAGTAATGGGAAGTAGAAGCATTATGGGAGCTCTCAGGAAGCATCCCTAAACTCCTGGGTTCAGGAGTGGGGTTAAGGAAAGCTGACTGGTATCAAAGCCAAACAAGTGTTACCAGGTTAGTGGGGGAAGCTTCCTAGCAGCAGGGACCACACGTAGCGGCAAGAAAGAACCAGAATCCAGATGTCTGTGCACCTGTGCAGAAGAGAATCAAAAGGAATGGAGCTGCAGAGAAAGACAGGCGGGCACACTTGGGGATCACAGATAAATGGAAGATGAGGTCAGCTGCAAAGTAATCATGATACATTGCAAGTGCACAGAATGACTTTTGGGTTGTCAGCCAGGTGCCCAGCCATAGCTAGGGCAGTCCAGCCAGGGAGGCACACCCTGCTTTCTAGCTTCTTAGAAATGGAGGGGCCTCTGCACAGACAGAAACTGAATGGTTTGCTCTTGTAAGGATTCATCCTTGCCAGGCCAGTGCCATGTCACAGGCTTTGCTGCAGTGTCATCTCTGGGAAACGCACACAGAGCCTGCAAGCCACTAGCAAACTGCAGATGTTGATAGACTGCACTAAGCTGGGTTAACACCATCCCCCAGGTCACTTCAAGGGGGAGCTCACAGCTCCAACTTCTTGGCTTCTAATCGCTAGCAGCGTGATCTCCAAACTTGCGTTTATTCATTTGTCAAGTACAATGCCTATCTCCTGGAGTACTCAAGAGAACAAATTAGAGAGAATATCTGTAGAGTCCTTAGCACAATAGAAGTGCTTGCTACATGTGAACCATTTATTTTTTATGAAGTAGAAGACATGCATCCATGCTATATTGAGCCAATAATTTCAATATTTACTTACAGTATTATCACACACTCACTTTCAAACTTAGAATTTGACCTATGTTAAGGGTGAGAGGTTAACAAAAAACCTTGGCTGAGCCCCAACCGGTTTGGCTCAGTGGATAGAGCCTCGGTCTGTGGACTCAAGGGTCCCGGGTTCAATTCCGGCCAAGGGCATGTACCTTAGTTGCGGGCACATACCCGGTGGGGAGGGTGCAGGAGGCAGCTGATTGATGTTTCTCTCTCATTGATGTTTCTAACTCTCTACCCCTTTCCCTTCCTCTCTGTAAAAAAAAAATCAATAAAATATATTAACAAAAAAAAAAAAACCTTGGCTGAACTAGTCATGGTTCCCGGTCTGACTAGGTACCCCTGGGGTCGCAGCTAAGGGCAGTTGTGCTTGCCCACATTCCATCAGCAGCTCAGTATCCCTGCTCTACTCTACCCTGACCCCTCTTCCTTCTAGACACCATGGTATGCACAGGCTGCTGCTCCTGCCTGGACCACATTGTCACATACCTCTTCAAGCAGCTGTCGCGTAGCACCAAGAAGAGGACAGCACCCCTGAACCAGGAGAGCGACCGCTTTCTGCACATCATGCAGCAGCATCCAGAGATGATCCAGCAGGTAAGGACATGAGGGTTAGCAGACAGCACAGGGTGTCCTACAGGGGAAGAACCTCTCTTCAAGACGGGAGGCCAAGCAAGATAATGAGTCTGATAGCTCACCAGACTACTGTTCCCCGGTAAAGTTTATGTCTTAGAATTGTGATGGGTTTTGAGTGTGCAAAGTAATCATTGGGTATAGAAGTTCTAGTGTCACAACAACCCTGTGGTTTGGGCCTGTCCCATGACAATGCTTGCCCCCCTGTGGCTGTGCATGGAGCATGAGTTAGCAGTATGCACCTGTTCAGCTTGTTCTCCCATACCTCGTCTCTGTCTACATTATTCTCTAAGGAAGCAGTAAAATAATGCAGAGTCCATCACATCTCCAAAAATGTTATAAAGTTCTCTCCTCTGAGATAAATGCAAGGAGCTATTGTGCAAAGTGATTGTGCACCATAATCATTTTCTTGACTGATCCCATCCTATATAATAAAGAGAGAATATGCAAATTGACCATCACTGCAGCCAGTTTGCACCCACAGCTGAGGCTAAGTTCCCATAACAAGCCTTAAGGAGCAATTGGCAGGGACCTGAGGCTGTGCGCCCACCCACATCCTGCATGGGGCTTGACAGGGGACCTCAGGTTGTGCCTTCCCCACAGGGCTTGACAGGAGACCTCAGGCTGATCCCCCGCCCTGGCACCAGGCCAGAGGAACTCAGGCTGTGCCCCCCACCCAGTGGGACTTGACGGGGGCCCTCAAGGTGTGCCCTCCGCCCTGGTGCTGGGCCAGGGGACCTCAGGCCATGCCCCCAACCCCAGCACCAGGCCAGGGGACCTCAGGCTGTGCCCCCTGCCCCGGCGCCAGGCTGGGGGATCACAGGCCACTCCCTCTGCCCAGCGGGGCTTGGTAGGGGACCTGAGGCTGCACCCCACCACCTGGCAGGGCTTGACAGGGTGGGACCATCCGGGTCTGGATCTAGCCCAGTGAAGGGGGGCCGTCCAGGTTTGGGTCTTGAGCAATTTTGAGGTGCACGTGGGTAGTTGAAGACTTGACTCTGGGTTCTATGG
>PVJC01012330.1:0-29707 GCA_004026665.1 Murina feae
AGATGAGAAAGGTGAGGCTCCAAAAGGAGAATATAGCTTAGTCCAGGTCACTGAGTCAGGAAGTGACTGGTGAGGATAAATAATGATCGTGGCAGGGTACACCTAACCTACGGTCTAACATATAATCACTCACTACTTGAGAGCGGACACTATTCCTGGCAATCAAAGGGCTGCCTGTTCTGTCCCTCAGCACAGGAAATTCCAAGCTAGTACCCAAGCCAACCGGAGAAGATGGAATTGAATATCTCAGCCTGCCTGTCTGGGCCTCTGCTGAGGGGGTAGCTACCACTTAAGAGTGGCCTGGGCAGCTTTGGAGCTCTAGGCATTTCCTTGGGTGGGAAGCCCTCACCCTGTCCTTGAAATGGTTCTGGCTGGGTAGCAGCCTCTAGGTGGTGTGGGTGAAATTTGACTGGTTTAGGGCAGGGACAAGACGGAGAACACAGGATTCCTTGTACTGCTATAAAGAGGGAGGGCAGGAGGAAATTGGAGACCCCATTCCCTGCTTAGTCACTCTCCTGCTCATAGTCCATGATGACTTGGTCCAGGGTGTTCCTCGGTGTCATCATCTTGCTGTCTGCCTTCCCAGGACCTACTGTTGGGGGCCGCCCCATGCCCAAGCTGGCTGACTGGAAGCTGTGTGCTGATGAGGAATGCAGCTGTAAGAGTTGGGGTTGGGGGCCGGGGGCTTGGATTGCCAGCCTGAGTGGAGGGTGTTGCCATTCCTTTATATTCCTTCCCCAGACCCCATCTCCATGGCTGTGGCTCTTCAGGACTACGTAGCCCCCGACTGCCGTTTCCTGACCATACACAGGGGCCAAATTGTGTATGTCTTCTCTAAGCTGAAGGGTCGCGGTCGGCTCTTCTGGGGAGGCAGCGTAAGTCTTGGGAGAATAGAAGAAGGGGTATGGGGCTGGTGTGGGAGTGCACCCTAATTTTCCACATAAAGGGGAAATTTGAGGGGTGAACTGAAATAGAGTTTAAGGATACTATTGTGATCTACTTTTACTTTGTTTAGCAATAATTATAGGGCACCTCCTATGGTGCCAATTTCTGTTCTAGGCAGTGAAGATATAATCCTATGTAATAAAAGGCTAATAAGCAAATCGACTAAATGGCAGAAAAACTGGTCACTATGATGTGCACTGACCACCAGGGGGCAGATGCTCAATGCAGGATCTGCCCCTGGTGGTCAGTGCGCTCTCACACGGGGAGTGCCACTCAGCCAGAAGCCGAGCGCAGTGGTGCGAGAGGGGTAAGGAGTGAGGGGTCCCAGACTGCAAGAGGGCGCCGGCTGGACTGAGGGGACCCCTCCCTCCAGTGCACGAATTTCGTGCACTGGGCTTCTAGTAGCAATCATTATCCAAGGAGTGAGGATATTTTTTCCATCGATTTTAGGAGTATAAGGGAGGATGTGGAGAGGAGGGAGAAAGATCAATGTGAGAGACACACAGATTAGATGACTTTCACACGCTCTCTGACCAGGGCTGGGGAGATAGAACCTGCAACCCAGGTGTGTGCTCTTGACCAGGAAGGGAATCCTCGATCCTCCTAGGCACAAGGCACTCTAACCACTGAGTTTACTGGCCAAGGTGCAAATAATCCCATTTATTCTAATGGAAGAAGACAAACCATCAAAGATAGCCAATGTGCTTCTCTGAAAATGAATGTGAGTGAATGGATGACTACATCAGGTGGTCAAGGAGGCTTTAGAACAGGTGACTTTAAGCTGAGATCTGATTGACAAGGATGGAGCCAACCACATGGAGGTCCCTGAAGAGTTAGTACAAAGATCTTTAGCAGTTTCGAGCTTGCCATTTTCCCAGACCCAGGCTTTTGAACCCCTTTTCCCTAGGTTCAGGGAGATTACTATGGAGACCTGGCTGCTCGCCTGGGCTTTTTCCCCAGTAGCATTGTACGGGAGGACCAGACCCTGAAACCTGGCAAAATCGATGTGAAGACAGATGTGAGTGTGTTGGGGGCTGGCAGGTATCTGGAGGGAGGATCCTTGAGTTTTGATAATGGGCAAAAAGGCTTCTACCTTTGGCTGCCTGGAAGCCTAACAGTGTATATTGAGACAAGTTTTCTGCCTCAATTTTCTCATCTGTAAAATGGGCCATGATTTCTAAGTCCTGTTGCAGTTGAGAGGTGCAAGATTACAGGGCTATTCTGCATTGCACTTGTGTGGCCAGGCTTGGCCCCCAAGGCTACAGCCTTTGCTAAAATCCCTATCCTTTGTGGTGTGACCACTGGTTTTGTCCCCACTGTTTTCTTTTTCTCTTTTCCAGAAATGGGATTTCTACTGCCAGTGAGCTCAGCCTACCGCTGTCCCTGCTGTTTATTTCTTCTAGCTTTATGCAAATACATCAGCCAAGTGCAAACTGCCATTCGCTGTGGTCTTTGTGGTGGGGATCTACTGGTAAAGGAAATGGGTTCCCAGGTTCCTGAGTCTGGCCAATCAACCACTGACTGCGGTAACGTCAATGGTTGCTAGGTAGAGTTTCACTGACTCAAAGCACTTTTTCTAAGCTGGGTACTGGAGGTGGGCTCCTAAACTTAGATATCGCACACATTCTGAACAGCCCAATAGGGAATTGTAGTGTCTTTAAACCAATAAATAGAAAGGTGTGAAACTATTGAGAATGAGTCAGTTGGATCTTGAGGAAGACATCAATCGCAGAGCAGAGGTCTTCTTGGAAGATTATCTGCAAAGGGAGGAGGGAGGTGGTTAACCTGCGCAGTATCCCCCCAATTTTCATCCTTCCTGCCTCGGAGGTCAGAAATAGAACTTGCTAGGCTCTTTAATCTCTCCGGTCCTTACCCGCTTCTTTGCACCCATATCCCCGCCCCCAAGTCCGCTACTACCCAATGTGGAGTCTCGCCTTGGCCCCCCAACTCCTGACCAAATCCGTTTCTCCGCTCAGCCGCATCTGCACCGCCCCTTCCCACTTGCTCCGCCAATCGTTGTCTTGGTCCCGCCTCTTTCCGCTCGTCCTCCCTCACACCGTCAATCCGTGCCTTAAGTCCCGCCCGCTCACCGCGGAGTCCGCCAATCCCAGTCTTTGGGAAGTGTGGCCGGGTATCCTGAGGGCCTAGGGGTCGTGCCGGAGGCGGGTGGAGGCGGAAGTGGCGGCTCCGGGCTCCTGGAGTAGGAAGAAGCCGGGGCTGCAGCCGGAGAGGAGCGGCTGCTGGCCGAGGAGCAGGCGCGGCCGCGGCGCCATATTGCGGCCCTAAGCGGCCACGACCGAGTCATGGCCGAGACCTACGGTGAGGATTCTGGGCGTAAGCTGCGGTCGGGTGCCCGGGCCCAGGAAGGATGCGGCCTGCGGGAGTGGGGCGGGGCTTTAGCCAGGGGGCGGGGTCTGGCATTATGGGGCAGGGCCTAGTGGGTGCTGGGCGGGGTTTAGTGGGTCTGAGGCTGAGCTTAATCGATTTGGGCGGGGCCTGCGGGTCTGGTTATGGGTTTAATAGTGGGGCGGGAATTGAGGGATGCCAGTCGTAATGGATCAGTGTGGGCATTGAGGGAGAGGGTGGGCCTTAAAATGTCGGGGCGGAGCCTGCGTGGTCGCGGCAGGGCTGAATAGCAGGGATCGAGTTTGATGGGCTGAGGGTTTCCTGAAGGGATGCTCTGGACCCTGTGACTGCTCTGGCTTGAGAGGTCTGGAATGGGGTTGGGGATGAGTTGTCTGAATTATGGAGTGGGACTAGTGGCAAGGAGTGGGCCTCAAGCTTGAGAATAGGGGCAGGGCCTTGGGTAGAGGGAAAGGAAGGAGGGACTTAGAATTGGAAAATCAGGATGGATGGGTAGGAGGTGGGAGGACAGAGTGCAGTAGAAAGATCATTGGTTTAGGAGTCAGAGGGAGCAGCATTCACTCAACAAATAGAGAAAAGCATAGGCGACAAGTGCAGAGACCAGAAGCAGCTTGTCATCTTCAGGGGGTAGACTGAAAGCCAGAGGCTAGAGTGGAATTAATGAGTCAGAGTGGTAGGAGATGAAGTCATGAGGGGCAAGGGTGAGATTGTAGTCCTTGATAAGAGAGGCCTTAGCAGTGTAATAGCTAAGATCTTATCCTCTGGAGCCAGTTGGCCTGTGTTTGAATACCAACTTTGCCTAGCTGGGAGTCCTTGGGCGAGAGAGTTAATCTTTCTGGCCTCAGTTTCCTCAACTGGAAAATGGGGATAATTATTAGTACAACTCCCTCATCGAGTTTTCCCGAGGATTGAGTTGTTGATGTAGGTAAAGAACTCTAGAACTGTGTCTGGTACATGGTAAACATTATATAAGAATTTTCTATTATTTTTGTTACCCACTACTCTGCTTGTGTTTGTTTCTCTCCCTGTAACTGTAATGGCCTCTTGGTTTCCATATTTTCTCCTGTATTTTTCTCTTTGTCTGGATTTTCCTGATTCTGGCTCCATCTGCTCAGACTTCCTCTTCAAATTCCTGGTGATTGGCAGTGCAGGAACTGGCAAATCATGTCTTCTTCATCAATTCATTGAGAATAAATGTGAGTGTCTGGGAGTGGTCCCGGGAGCACTGAATGATGGGTATGGGCATGGTGTGAATAAGTGGGCAATGGATGGATGGGCAGGGGCAGAACTGTCCATAGATATACTCCAGTGCTGGCTGCCTGGTCCTTGCTATGGTGAATGCTCTTTGCTAGTTCCTCCTTAAGCCTCAGTCTCCCCAGCAATGGGAATGGGTTGAGGGGGCCTTGGAGGACAGGGAATCCTCTGAGCACCTCTTTTTGCCCTCCCACTACTCCCAGTCAAACAGGACTCCAACCACACGATCGGAGTGGAATTCGGATCTCGGGTAGTTAACGTGGGTGGGAAGACTGTGAAACTGCAGATTTGGGACACAGCTGGCCAGGAGCGGTTTCGGTAAGTGGGCTGGGCTCCCAAGGAGAGAGAGAGTGGGGGTGGGGTGAGGGAGGAGAGAGGAGAGGAAATGGGAGAGAGAGAGGTGTGCAGAGACACTTGGAGATACATTGATAGGAGCAAGGGGACACTGAGAGGGCAGGCAAGGCAGAAGGAGAGAGACAGAGACTGAGTAGCAGGAACGTACAGCCAAAGAGAGGAGGAGCCTGGAGAGAGGATGACAGGCAGTGAGAGAAACAGAGACTAGGAAAGAAGCATAATAAAGGGTGAGAGAGCCAGGAAGAGAGCAGCCCGCAGAGAAAGATACCTGGGGTGGGCTTCAGAGGGTAGAGATGGAGAGGGACTAAAACAGAAAGTGAAAGGGACACTTGAAAGAGATAAACAGAGAAGGAGAGTAAGAGAGACAGAGACTGAGGAGAAAGAGAACTGAGATGAGACAGAGAGAACAAAGACAGGGAAAGGGGGACAGGAATAGCAGAGAGATGGAGAAACCTCTGTGTTGGAGCAGAGAGTGTAACGAGTAGTTACTCAGTGCACAGTGTGTCTTCAGAAAATGTCTGGAGAAAGGTAATAGGCACATAGAAACTCTGAAGGGAATACAGTCCATGAAGAAGAGTTGCTAAGGTAACAGTCGTGTGTTAGTTTACTGTGTGAGGTGCAGGAAAGACAGGCGTGTGACACAAACTGGGTTTGCAGTAGTGCTCAATAAATGCTGCGGAATGATTGCATGAGTTCTACAGGACCCAGACTGGTGGCACAGGGAGATGCAGACAGTTGGCCACATTGGGAAGGGGGCCTCCCCCAGAAACAGCAGAAGAGGGATAAGCAGATGTAGCTGCATAGCGTCTGGCCAGGACTAGGCAAAAGGGAGATGACAGAAAATGTTGAATGAATGAATGAATGAATGAATGAATGAATGGTGAGTATGACTGAGATGGAGACAGAAATAGAGATTTAAAAGCACGCATACACGCGTACACACACACACAACAGAGACAGAGAGAAAGACACAGACCAATGAAGGAATACAGAAAGACAGGGACACAGGAGAGTCAAAGACAGAGAAAGACTGAGAGGCAGACAAAGAGCTAAGTGATACAGAGGTTGAGGGAGATAGAGATTGTAGTGGGCATTGTACAGAGGCATTGTAGTGAGACCAGATCATGCCAAGTTTTGGGGGAAGGGCCATCAGTGAAGGGGGCCTCCAAACCACCAGTCTCTCTCTGCAGAGGGGGGCAGTCTTGGGGCAGACCCCAGCCTCTGGGTGACTGGGTCCCCCTGACCACCCAGGTCTGTGACACGGAGTTATTACCGAGGGGCAGCTGGAGCCCTGCTGGTGTACGACATCACCAGGTAGGTGTACGAAATGGATGGGGTGGGATCTGCATGGCCCCTCTCCTGCACCTACCTCCCTTTTTTTTTCTTCTCCACAGCCGGGAGACCTATAACTCGCTGGCTGCTTGGCTGACAGACGCCCGCACACTGGCTAGCCCCAACATCGTGGTCATCCTCTGTGGTAACAAGAAGGACCTGGACCTGGAGCGTGAGGTCACTTTCCTGGAGGCCTCCCGCTTTGCCCAGGAGAACGGTGAGAACCCTGGGGTGAGCGACAGGGATGGGAACAGTCCTCTGGAGCCGTGGACCTTCTGGCTCTCTCTGGCCATGTCCAGCAGGAGAATGTGGAGGTTATAGAGGTCTGAGTTCAGATGTGAGTGTTGTCACATGTATATCATCTGACAGTTCTAGTCCTCAGTTTCCTTGTCTAGAAAGTGGGGCTCACGATGTTTCTGTCTCACATCCCGCATGATGGTTAAGGGGCATGGTTCATGGAAAGTCTTCAGCACCCCCTGGATGGAGTGGGTACTTGATAATGCTGGCTGCTAAGAAGGTTTCAGCCACCATGGCGAGGGCACAGGGTATTGGTGTAAGCTAGAAACTGCAAACTCCAATGGCCTTAGGGGACAGGCATTGTTTGTGATTAAACGAGATAGGTCGGGGTTGACCACGTTACAGGCACTGGCATCAATGGAGTGGGCAAGATTGACAGCCTGTTAAAAGGTATGCAAGTACAAAACCATTTGAAAATACTGTGTTGGTCAAATGTCTGCTGGCTTAGGGACTGTCCATGTTCTTCCAGTTTTTAACCTCCATGTTTAGAGGAGGTTTTGCCATCAGAAAGAGGCAGGTTTTAATCCTGGCTCTTAATTTACTTTGAGGCCTTGTCATATGACTGATGGGTGAACTATAGTGGACCTGAGCCTTGCTAGATGGTGCTAAGGACATGGTGATGGAGATAGCGTGGGCCTAGCTCACCGTCCAGTGTGGGGTAGGTGGGCAGGCAAGCGAATTTTCAGATGTGATACCCCAGAGGGATCAGGACCAGGCGGGAGGAGACACAGGGGTCCCTGGGAGCCAGAGGAGGCACCTGATGCATCCTGGGAGATCAGGAAGGACTCTCTGGGGAGGAGATGTGTGATCTGAGCTCTGAAGGAAGAGCTAGGTGAGTACCTGGGGAGAAGGGCATTCATGGCAGGGGAGTGGTGTGTATGAAGGGCAGGAGTGAGGGCAAAGGTGGCACGTTTGAGGCACAGAATGAGAGGCAGCAGCTCAGGCTGGAGTGGAGGATGGGAATTGACTAAAGCCCTGACCTTCTGAGCGTCTGCCCCCAGAACTAATGTTCCTGGAAACCAGTGCTCTCACGGGGGAGAACGTGGAGGAGGCTTTCCTGAAATGTGCCCGCACCATCCTGAACAAGATCGACTCAGGTGAGGGCCAGACTGACCGGAGTGGAGTGGGAGTGGGAGGTAGGGGCTAGAGGTTTCCAAGGGACCTATCCTGACCTCTCCCCTCGCTCCCAGGTGAGCTTGACCCCGAGAGGATGGGCTCAGGCATTCAGTACGGTGATGCTTCCCTTCGCCAGCTGCGGCAGCCTCGGAGTGCCCAGGCCGTGGCCCCACAGCCCTGTGGCTGCTGAGACCTGCGGAGCCAGGTGGGATACTGGGGACTCAGGGACTGCAGGGGTGGTCTCCTGGCAAGAGGGAGTATGGAACAGAGACAGAGACACAGAAAAGGAAAGGTGACAAGAGAAAGGGCAAAAGAAAAATGCAAAAACACTTGAGTTAAAGGGACCATCTTCCTGGCCAGGGGAAATCTCGCCTGGATCTCTGACCCTCCCATTCATATTTCATGAAATATTCATTGAGCTGTTCAAGTCACTCATGAAACACAAAATCCCTGCCTTCAGCCCAGCCAGCATGGCTCAGTGGTTGGGCATGGACCTATGAACCAGGAGGCCATGGTTCGATTCCCGGTCAGGGCACATGCCCAGGTTGTGGGCTAGATCCCCAGTGTGGGGTGTGCAGGAGACAGGCGATCGGTGATTCTCTTTCATCATTGAAGTTTCTATCTCTCTCCCTCCCCCTTCCTCTCTGAAATCAATAAAAATGTATTTTTAAAAATCCCTGCCTTCATGGAGGAGACAGACAATAAACAAGATACATAAGTAAATTATATAGTCATTAGGGAGATAAGAGCTATGAGGGATGTGGGGTAGAGGAATGGAATTTTGAACAGGAAGATAAGGCAAGGCCCTACTGAGAAGGTGACATTTTTTTTTAATCCTCAACCAAGGATATTTTTTCAATTGATTTTTCTAGAGAGAGTGGAGGCGAGGGTGGAGGGGATGAGAGAGAGAGAGAGAGAGAGAAACCTTGATGTGTGAGAGACATTGATTGGTTGCTCCCCTCACCTGCCCCCTCACCTGCCCCAACCTGGCTGGGGAGTGAACTTGAAACCCAGATATGTGCCCTTGACTGGGAATCAAACCCGAGACCTTTCGGTCTTTGGGCTGATGTTCTAACTACTGAGCAAACTGGCCAGCGTGAGAGGTGATATTTGGGCAAATACTCAAAGAAGGTAAGAGAGGAGGTTATATGGGGATTTGGGGAGAACGAGTGTTCTAGGCAGAAAACAGCTAGTACAAAGGCCCTGTGGCGGTGCTCTGCCTGCCCCGAGAAGATCAAGGAGGCTAATGTAGCTGGAGTGGAGTGTGTATGTGTGTGGCGCGTGCACATGTGTGTGTTGAGGGCGTGGTATAGCAGGAGATGAGGTCAGAAGTGAAGGGAAGCAGATCAATTAGGGCCTTGTGAGCCACAGGGAGGACTCTGACTTATATGCTGAATGGGATGGGAGCCATAGGGTTCTGAGCAGAGGAGGGATGGGATCTGATTCGGGTGTTCATAGGGTCCCTCTTACTGCATATAGTGGGGGACTGTGTGGAGGGCATGACCTGGAAGACCAGTGAGCAGGTTACTGCAAAGTGAAGGTGAGAGATGATGGTGGTCAATACCATCATCTCGGGGGGAGGGGGACAGAGGAAGTGTTGAGGTGTGTATAGGTTCTGTATTCTCCCTGGTTTCTGTCTGCAGTCTTGTGCCCTCTTGATGTAGCCATTGGGTCTTTCTAAAGCACATCCTGGCCTGTCTCTCTCGCTTAAAACCATTCATGGTGCCCAGGGTCCATGACACACAGCTGAGGCTCCTCAGCCTGATGTTTGACTCTGCATCTCTTTCCTGCCTCAACTTGCATCTCTTTCCACCTCTCAGGCCGCTGTAGTCACACTAAACTTTTTTTATATTTCTGGGTCTTTGCTCATTTTGCTTCTTCTGCCAGGAAAACTGTTCCTTCCTTCTTTTCCATACTAACTTCCTCCCTCTCCTTCAGGAAGCCTTGTTTGTTCCAAACGACTTGACAGGCTTGCAGGATCCTACAGGATTTGGTCCCATCCTGACTTCTCTAGGGGTGTGAATGTCTTCCCAGTGCTCCCTCTGCACTTCATGCCCATTTCCCCTCCCAGCATTGGCAGTTCCAGGTGGCTGGGGGGGAACGGGGTTATACTGGTTATGCTTTGAAGGCGGAACCAAAATGATTTCCTGATGAATGCATGTGGCATTTGAGAGAGGAGTCCTGGGTAAGTTCCTTGGGTAGTGCTCTTTTCCATCCAGGCCTTGCCATCTGCTATGCCTCAGTTGGGTGTGCCTGTCCTCCTGCCTCGTTTTTTACACCAACTCCTATTCTTTTTCTTCCTTTTATCCCTTTAAAGACGCTGGCTATGTAGAAATGAATGAGTATATTCTTCCCCCCAGGGCTTAGCCCAGGGTCTGTTTCAGGGTTTGCTCTCAGGGAATCAAATATAGTAAGATGATGTTTCTTCACTTTGTTGACGGCAATCTGCTGGAGGAAATATATGTTGATGTAATAGAGGCACACACATATAAAATTGAAACCCATGCTTTCTTAGCACCAATATTCTTTTTTTATTTTTTATTTTTAATACTAGAGGCCTGATGCACAAAAATTCGTGCACTCGGGCGGGCGGGGGTGGGGGGGCGGCCCTCAGCCCAGTCTGTGCCCTCTCGCAGTTTGGGACCCCTCGGAGGATGTCCACCTGCTGGCGTGCCTGGCCAGCCTGGGTGAGGGGCTGATGGCTGTTTCAGGCTGCCCACAGCCCTTTCAGGGTTCAGGTCCCTATTGGGGTGCCTGGCTGGAAGCAGGTATCTGGAATTTATTTAACTTCTATAATTGAAACTTTGTTGCCTTGGTCCCCCCGCCCCAAGCCTCGGTTGCCTCTGGCAACCCAAGGTCCCAGCCCAGCAGGTATCTGGGGTTCGTTTATCTTCTATAATTGAAACTTTGTAGCCTTGAGTAGAGCTCAGGGCCCAAAGACCCTGGCTTCTTCCATTGCCTGGGGCAACTCCAGCTCTGTGGCCGCCACCATCTTAGTTAATTTGCATATTCGCTCCTGATTTGCCTGTGGGCGTGGCTTGTGGGCATGGCTTGTGGCTGTAATGGAGTGATGCCTAATTTGCATATTATTCTTTTATTAGATTAGATATTTTATTGATTTTTTTTACAGAGAGGAAGAGAGAGGGGTAGAGTTAGAAACATTGATGAGAGAGAAACATCAATCAGCTGCCTCCTGCACACTCCCTACTGGGGATGTGCCCACAACCAAGGTACATGCCCTTGACCAAAATTGAACTGGGACCCTTCAGTCCGAAGGCTGACGCTCTATCCACTGAGCAAACTGGTTAGGGCCCAATATTCTTTTAAAAAAAATTGTGGTGATATTCACATAAGATAAATCTAGCCATCTGAAAGTGTGTTATTCAGTACTTTCACAAGATTGTGCAACCGCCACCTCTGTCTAGTTCCAAAACATTTCATTACCTTAAAAGGAAACTCAGTACCTATTTATTAAGAGAACTCCTCGTTCTCTCCAGCCTCTGGCACCCACTTACCTGCTTTGTATCTCCATGGACCAATATCCTGTATCATAAAAGCCTAATATGCTAAGTGTCCGACCTTTCAACCAGTCGCTATGATGTGCACTGACCACCAGGGGGCAGACTCTCCAACTGGTAGATTAGCTTGCTGCTGGGGTCTGGCAGATCCAGACTGGGCTAGATGGGCCGAACACACCTTGGAGCCCTCCCTCGATCCCTACCTGGCCTGATCTTGCACTGGTGGGGTCCGTCGGCCTGGCCTGCACCCCTCAGGGGATGTTGGAGAGCCGGTTTTGGCCCTATCCCCGGAGGCCAGCCCAAGGGAACCCACCCATACACCCAGGCCTCTAGCTATTACATATGATGCACTCCGATATTTTTTATGTATTCCATTTTATCCTTAAAAAAATGTTTTTATTGCTTTTAGAGAGAGAGGAAAGGAGAGGGATAGAGAGATAGAAACATCAATGAGAGAGACACATGGATCCTCTGCCTCCTGCATCCCCCCTCCTGGGGATTGAGCCTGAAACCAGAAATGGAAATGAAGACCTCTTGGTTTATGGGTTGATGCTCAACCATTGAGCCACACTGGCTGGGCTCTGTTTTATTCTTTTTCAATCAAAGATTGGTCAAGGCCCACCAAACTGATTTCCCATCCCATTAATCCAGTGCTGCACATTGGAATCACCTGGAGTTCTTTAAAAGCTACTGATGTCTGGGCCTCACCCCAAAGATTCTGAAGTGATTTCAGGATTCCTGGAAGCTCCCAGGCATTGATATCTGTAACAGAGCAAGAACCATTGACTGAATGTGTCCCCTCAGTTTAGAAAGCCCTAGAATAAGACCTGGAGTCAGGGTGATCCAGGACTGTAGAAGTTACATAGGGATACAAAGATGGGAACATGAAATTTAGACACTGAGCTACCTTTTTACAGACTCAAGGAGACGGCTCTCTGAGGAAACAAGGAGAAACCCTGACAAAGAATGCCACAAATTACATGCAAATGAGAAATAGAAAGTCAGATAATGTAGAAACTCCCAGAGAGAGAAAGGTATGGAGAGACAGACACTGATAGGAGGGCAGAAAGATACCCAGAAATGAGACGGACATACCAGCTGGACAAGCCAGGATCCTTCCAGTTCACCTCATGCTTTTCTTTCAGCTCACCTGTTCTCCAGGACCAGCCCTGTCCTTCTCACTGGGGTCCAGACCTAGGCCCCAGGAGGCCAAGTCCCTCACCTGGCCCCAGAGAAGCTGCCCTGACACCTGTTCCCCTTTCCTGGCCTGGTTGGGCCTGGCTGAGGGGCAAGACTGAGCCACGGGGGAGGGGGGAATCCGTACCTTCTGCTGCTTCCTCTGCCTTGGCTACCCCCAACCCCCTCGAACTCCTAACCATTCTCAAAGAGTTCCCAAAGCCTGTGACCAGGGCCATCGGCCCCAGCTCCCCTGGCCCTGCCGTTGCGAGTACGAGTTATTTATTACCTGAAGGCTTGCTTCTCCACTCCCATAAAGCATTGTTTATACCTGTGTCTTGGCCTCCATCATTTTGGGATGGCAGGGAGGGAGGGGAGGCAGAAGAGGTATCTGATGGAAGAATGGAGTGTCATGGTGTTTGGGGCCACATTTCTGGATCAGACATGGTTGGGGGGGTACACCATGACTCAGGTAGGTGCCTGTTACAGAGGGAGTCTATCACTGTGCACATTTTGTGACAGTGCACTGGAGGCTCACATACATACGCATGTCCCTGTGTGCCATTATTGATGGTATCTGTCAGAATATGTGCTGCTTGTGTGTGTGACCCTGTTTGTGATAATTCTGTGTCCTCCGTGATTGTATTCATGAGGCTGTTTGGGATATCGAACAACATGAATAAGAATTTAGGCCTATGGGTGATACCTGTACATGCCTAATGCCTGAAAGCCTGGGCAGTGTCTGACTTGCATGTGTAAGGCCTCTTAGGTCTTTGTGTGTGTGTAAGTATAGTTTTTATTCATTTCAGAGAGGAAGGGAGAGAGAAACATCAATGATAGAATCATTGATTGGTCACCTCCTGCACACTCCTCCCTGGGGACTGAGCCCCCAATCAGCCCTTGTGCACTGACCTGAAATCAAACGGTGACTTCCTGGTTCATAACTCTGCGCAACCACTAAGCCATGCGCGGCGGTCTTTGTGTGTTTTGATGTGAATTTGGCTCCTTTGATACACCTGTATGTGACCATGAACACTGTGTGTATGTAGGGCTTTGTGCAACCTGGACTTACTGAATCCAGTCCAGTATGTTATCTTGTGTCCAGGTGAACCTAGGACACCTCATGCTCTGCCAGGGACATTTAAGTCCCCTTCGGACACTCCCAACTGCTTGGCCACCCTCAAGTCTGCTTTAACCCGCGCAGGGAAGACCTGCGTCGTCTCTGTTCCACCTAGCAAGGTGGAGGGGCTGGGGCATTTAAGTGGACCTCCCTTCTGTCTGGGTGTGTCAGCCCCCAACACAATCCTCCCAGGCTCAGTTGCCTAAAATGTTCATAAAAGACGAGGATGTCATGGAAATATCTTCTCTGCATGGCTTTCCTGGGTTACTTTATTCTGACTCGAACACTTGTCACAGGGGACAGGGCCGAGGGGATTATGATATATCTGCACATCCCTTGCAGTCTGAGATCCCGCCCCTCAAGGACATTCCGCACTGTTTTCCTCCGTTATATAAAGGCCTTATGTAAATTATTGCTGGCGTATTAATTTACATTTATTTCCAAACTACCTGCGCCGACATTTCTCAGTATCTCATCGCTATTCTTGAGCTGTGAGAAGGTGGAGCTGTCCATGTAAATGACATTGATGATTTGCGTGGCACGTCGTGACCCGGCTACTCATTCCACAGCGTTCTCGGCTCTGAGAAGGTGGCTTGTGCTTGTCCATGTGAATAGCATTATTTGCATATCCCTCCCATGCCATTTGCATGTTAGCAGAAACTTCCCGATTCAGCCCTTTCTAAATCCGAGCCTCCTCTCGCGAAAAGGGGCGGGACTTAGGATGCAACTGAGCCTGGTGTCGGCCGGCCCACCGCCCCTTTTAGAGTGCGGCTGTTCTGAGCGCCCTTGCCCCGCCTCGCGCCGCTCGCGCCTGCGCACCGCGTCCTCGGCCGGGGTGCGGTCACGTACCCACGGAGAGGCGGGGGCGGGGCGTCGGGGGTGGGGGCGGGGCATGGCGAGCCGTGCGGCGCAGGGCGGCTGGAACAAACGGCGGCGCCGGGGCCGCAGGAAAAAGCTCGGTGAGGAGAGCTCGGGGAGGGAAGGGCGCGGGGCGGAGAGGGCGCTGGCGTCGGGGCGCCGGCGCGAGCCGGGCAGGGCGCGGGGCCGTGCTCCGGCCCGCGGTGGCGGAGCTGGGCGGCCCTGGGGAGGGAGGCATGGGGGTGGGGCGCGGGGGAGGGATCGCGCGACGGGCGCGTTGCGTGCCTGCCGCGGCGGTGGTTGAGGTGGCAGCGGGGAGCGCGAGCCTGGCCGAGGGAGAGGGGAGTGGGCACGGGTCCGAGCGGCCCTCGGGCCCTACCTCCGTCGCCGGCTGCGCCCCGACGGGGCCTCAGTGCTCGCACCGGCGGGAGTTGGCTGGTAGGGGGCGCTCGTTTTCCCCTAGTCCGTCCCTTACCCGCCCTTCTCTGTCGCCGTGGATCCCTCCTCCTGCGACTCCCTTCCGTCCGTCAGTCTGTCCCAGGACCTCCCTTCCGTCTGGATGTGTGTCAGCCCCCAGCAGGCTTCCTCTCGTTGGGGTAAGGTCGACCCCTGCACCCCGGTCTGTCCGGCCGGCTGTCTTAGGCCCTCCCTCCCAGCTTTTCTCCGGCTTTTCTGTCTCTGCCCCCCGCCCGTCTGTTTTCTTTGTCTCCGGGCTCCCCAGGTTCCCCTGTGGACCCCCGCAGTCCCGCAGTGCCTCTGGGACTCCCAGGCAGCCACCCTGGTGGTCTCTACTCCCCTCTCTCACCGTCCTGTCCTGCTTCAGGCCCCTCCCTCTGTTCTGTCTGTCTGTCTCGGGCTGCTCTCTCCCCCAGCTCCCGCGCAGTCCTCTGTCCTGGGTCATCCACCCAGCTTTACTCCTCCACCTGTCCTCGCTGACTCCTATGTGTCAGTGACTCCCCTCCCCCACCCCAATTCCCAGGTCTTCTCCCCTAGTTGGCTCAGTTTTTTTGGTCTCAACAGGCAAGTGTGTCTGCCTTTCTACTGCCCCTCCACCCCTCAGCCTTTCCCCAGCCAGCCTGCCTCTAGGTCCTCAAACATCTTTTTTTATCTCTCTTTCTCCAGTAACCCTGACAGGTCCCTTCCCAAGCCTCTAGGGACAGCAGAGGACTTGGGGACCAGCGAGCACCCCCAGGGCACAAGAAGAGCTGCTGCCACCTGCCCTGCCTCACCCTGCCCCACGCCAGGCCCGGCCGGCCCTGCCGCCCCAGCCCTCAGCTGCATCAAGTGGAGGAGGAGGAGGCAGCGGAGGAGGGTGGCACCATGGGCCCAGGCCGTGCCCTCCATGCCAGGGGGATGAAGACGCTGCTGCCATGGACAGCCCGTGCCAGCCCCAATCCCTGAGTCAGGCTCTCCCTCAGTTGCCGGGTTCTGTGTCAGAGCCTTCGGAGCCTGGCCGGTCCAGGATGGGAGTGGAGAGCTACCTGCCATGTCCCCTGCTACCCTCCTACCACCGCCCAGGAGCACCTGCTGAGGCCTCAGCGGGCAGTGGGATCCCCAGAGCCACAGCCACTTTCACCTCAGCCAGCCCTCTGCTGGAGGGCTTTGGTGGGCAGGGGGGTGGCGAGCTGCAGCCACTGCAGAGTGAGGGTGCTGCGGCACTGGTCACTAAGGGGTGCCAGCGACTGGCAGCTCAGGGCGCCCGGCCTGAGGCTCCCAAGCGGAAATGGGCAGAGGATGGTGGGGATGCCCCCGCACCCAGCAAGCGGCCCTGGACCAGGCAGGAGAACCAGGAGGCAGAGGGGGAGGGTGGCCTGGGCTGCAGCAATGGCGATAGCCATGGCCACGGTGAGGCCAGTGCCCGCTTGAGGGCGGAGGAGCTTCCTGCTGCACCTGAGCGCCTAGCCCTGGACTATATCGTGCCCTGCATGCGGTACTATGGCATCTGTGTCAAGGACAGCTTCCTGGGGGCGGCACTGGGCGGCCAAGTGTTGGCTGAGGTAGAGGCCCTGAAGCGGGGCGGGCGCCTGCGTGATGGGCAGCTGGTGAGCCAGCGGGCTATCCCACCACGCAGCATCCGTGGGGACCAGATTGCCTGGGTGGAAGGCCACGAGCCGGGCTGCCGAAGCATCGGGGCCCTCATGGCCCATGTGGACACCGTGATCCGGCACTGCACTGGGCGGCTGGGCAACTACGTCATCAATGGGCGCACCAAGGTAAGGCTGCCCAGCACACACTCACTGGATGCCTCATTCTCTGAGCACCCGTGGGTTTAGTCACTTCTGGGGTCAGAAGGGTTTAGGCAGCTTCAGTGGAGGGGGTGCTAGAATTTGCTTTGGGCTTTTCGTGCCTTGTAGGGACTCTAGAGGTCTGTGTGCTTTCTCCCCGTGGGCCATAGCTTGTGCACCTGTAAGCCAGGGTTTTGTGCTTTTTGATCTTAGCAGGGATTCTCTGGAAGAACCTGAGAGATGCTAACATTCATAGCCCCACACACGTGCATGGGCCGTGGTGGGGTTCACAGGCTCCCGATGTCTGTTCATGGGGCCCAGACCAAGGACAGTCCATAGAGATGTCCCTGTCTTCATCCTTTCATGTCACTATCTGCTGGCTTGTGTGTCTCCTTCATTCTGTCCCCATCTGTCTCTGGCTGCCCACTCGGTCTCCCAGCCAGGAGAACCAGGAGGTGGAGGGTGGCAATAGGTAGGGCGGTCAGTGCCAGGCCGAGGGAGGAGGTGGTGCCTGCTGCTCCTGGTGCTGGACTACATTGTGCTCTGCGTGCCATGGTATAGTATCTGCGTCAAGGACAGCTTCCTGGAGGTGGCCCTGGGTAGCTGTGTGCTAACTGGGGTGGAGGTCCTGTCTCCATGGTTCCCATTTCACCCCATCCTAGTCCCTGTTCTCCATCCTGTCTGTCCTATCTGCCCATCGCTGTATCCCTGTCTGGCTCCGATCTGTTTCTGACTACCTGTCTTTGTCTCTTCTTGGTCCCTTTTTCTGTAGCATAGTAGGTGTTAATATTTTTAGGGCCCTGAGCCTTTTCCAGAATCTGCCATTTTACATTATTTTCTTAAGGAAAATGCTGATTTGGTTGGAGTTTATGCAGTGAGGGCCTCCTGGGCCTCCAGCTGCCCATTCTGGAATCTGGGCCAGGAGCTGTGCACTGGACAGTGGTCCATAGGGCCTTCCAGGCCTGCTGACTCGATAGTTCTCTTCATGGAGGGCTGTGAGGGCCCTGGCCTGGAGCCCAAGGCTTGGTGTAGATTGGAAAAGGCTCCGTAGGGCGTGCCAGTGATGCCTGGCTGATGGCACAGGCTGGCTGTATTCTGCCCTTTGGGCATGAGATTGTGCGCCTGATGTCCCCTCCCTTGTTTCTTAGATCACATCTCCCATTCTGCCTCTGTGCAGCTTCCCTCTCAGGCTAGAGCTGGCTCCGGAACCAGGCCTCCCCTGGGGCCAAGGCCAGTATCCTCTCCACCCCAGCTGGAACTTGTCCTACTTCCCTCTCCCTCCTGTTACTTGATAGCTGGAGCGCCAGAGGCGGCCCCTCCCTGGGCTTGCAGGAGATATTACTGGGAGTTTCCCTGACCACAGGGTGCTCAGCAGCCTCACTCAGGTTTCCCCATCCTTGCAGGTTGCGGGTAGACCACCAGAGCTGAGTGGCCAGGGCAGCTCTCTGAGCCTTTGCTCATCCACAGGATAGGAAAACCAGGTTAAGCCTCTGACTAAAACTGTGTTGTTTTAGAAGGGGAGGGTAGGGTAGAAGGGACAGATCTCTTCGCTGTTGGTGCCTTGGATGTGGTTGAAGGTAGGGCCCTGGTTAGAGTTGGGGGGTGGGGGTCTTTTTACCCCTAGGTGACTCCTAGGAAGTGAGCTAGGGAAGTATTACCCTGGGAGGTAAGCCAGGCTGGACTGAGAAGGGAGGGGAGGAGCCAGCCCAATCACTGAGTTCCTCTCAGACCCTCCCCTGCCCCAAAGAGACAACCACTCCAGGCTTCCAGCTTTCAAAGGGCAACCTGGGCACCCTCCTCAGGCTCTGCAGTGAGACCCTGTAGGGCGCTGGGATGGGTGGCCACATGGTGGTGGGGCGCTGATTGTTCTGGATCATTCTGAGTGGCGTGCCTGTGTTCTCCTGTCTTCCCTCCTCTTCCTCTCTGATCCCCCTGCTCAGTTGGCCTGTAGGTGGGAGAGTTGACTCCCACTGGCATCTGGGACAACCAGAGGGCCTGGCTGCTTTGATTTGCCCTTTAAGAGCAGCTTGAGGGTGGGACCTGCTGTCATTGACTCAGTCTCCAGCTTCTGATTTGAGTGTGTGAATGTGTGTGGTGAGGCTCTGGGCACATTGTTACCAATAGTCTTTAACTCTTCAGTTTCCTGGCTCTGATCCCCGCTGCCCCTTCCCTGAGGAAGGGCGAGGAGCAGATTTCCACATTTCCATGTCACTTTGCTTGTTGTCCTTTCCCCTTGTGGGGGGGGAGGGAGGAGTAGATGCTTCTCGGGGGCCAGAGTAGGCTTCCATCCTCCACTCCCTATGGTGTGTGTATGTGTGGGGAGAAGGGTGGGGCCCTAAAGGGCCTGTTTCTGTGCCCAGCCTTCGTGTACAAGTCCTGTTCCGTGCCAGACTCCAGAGGGTCCCTGCTCCATGGTGGGAGGTCCTGAGTGAGGTGCACAGGGCAGGAGGCTGAAGGCCCTGAGGCCCAGAGGAATGCTTTTGGGCAGCAGCTTCCTCCTGGGCACTGGGAGCTAGGCTGCCCTGGGGCCACTACTAGGTAAACCAGGACCTGTGCTGATTTCACCTCCTGAGGGATGGGGTGGAAATCAGCCCGGGTATCTTTAGCGAGAACCCTCCAGGCAGCCCTGGGATGAGGTTGGTCAGAGAACAGTCAGGAGACTGGAGAAGTGGAGCATAGTGAGCGGTGGTTGATGTCCTTGGAGGCTGTGGTCAGGAATTTGTATTTTTTAAAAATATATTTTTATTGATTTCAGAGAAGAAGGGGAGAGGGAGAGAGAAATGGAAACATTAATGGTGAGAATCACTGATTGGCTGCCTCCTGCAAGCCTCCTACTGGCGATCGAGCCCACAACCCAGGCATGTGCCCTTGACTGGAATTGAACCCGAGACCTTTCAGTCTACAGGCTGAGCCAAACCAGCCAGGGCAGAAGTTTGTATTTTTTATTTTTCTCTGGATGCAGTGGGTACTTGAAGGGATTTGAACAAGGAAGAGCTGGAGAAAAAGGCCTCTGGCTACAGGGATGGCTTGTGGGGGAAGAAGTTGCAGCACTGGACCTTTCCCTGCCCTCTCCTCGTGCACAACCAGGAAAGTCTCTGCTTGGGCTCTAACTGGGGAGGCCGTGCCCATCCCTAATTAGTGACTCACTGATTCCAGGCCACCTGGCCCACAGCTTGCTCTTTCCTCCTCGTGAGGTGCTGCTCAGAGCGCTGACCCACGTGTGGAGTGACCAGTGCAAAGAAGGTACTCCTGAACCGGGGTCCTGCTCACACTGTGCCCTGGTGCCGCCAGGAGGAAGAGCGCTCCACTGCCTCACCTCGTGGCAGCTCTTCTGACCTCTTTCCTAGGGCAGGTGCTGAGGTGGATCGGGTGCACATGTTTCATGGAGAGTGGTGTACATCCATGCTGGGGTGAGCCCTGGGAATGGTGTGTTGGGAGGAGGCAAGCTGCTTTAGCATCAGACACTGACCCTTTTTTGTTGTTAATCCTCACCTGAGGATATTTCCCCCACTGACTTTTAGAGAGAGTGGAAGTGAGGGGGAGAGACACACAGAGAGAAACAGACACCGCGATTGGTTGCCTCTTGCACACACACGAATCCGGAGCCAGGAATTGAGCCTGCAACCAAGGTACATGCCCTTGACTGGAATCCAACCTGGGATCCTTCAGTCCACAGGCCAATGCTCTAACCACTGACCCTTTTGATCAGGAATGTTTTTATCTCAGGGCTGTCTTCCCCTGTGTGGCCTATAGGTACAGCTGAGTGTTAGTGGGAGTAGCAGCCAGCAGTCTGATCTGGTCTCTGTGGGTCAAGGTGTCAAGACAGATGGTCCCCAGCTGGGGAGGAGCTGGAGGGTCTTCATGTCAGTGTTTCCTTATTTGCCTTATGCAGCCTTTTTAGTGGCTTTGGGCAGAGGGTAGGACTGGGACTTTTTAAAAAAATGTGATTTCAGCCTGTGCTTTGGCTTTCTGTCATGTGGCAGGCACCATGCTGGGTACCTTCTCATTTACATCGTGTTCAGTTCCCACAACAACCTGTGAAATAGCTGTCAGTTCCATGTTATGGATGAGGAACCTGAGACCCCTCTCCCTTCCCCTTCCTCTGACATCACAGCTCATGTGGCAGCTCTAAGGTGAACCTGTGTGCTAGGTCTGTGGGGACACTGGGGCCCTTTTCCTCATACCACGTCCACCTTTTCCCTCAGCTCCTTGAGAAAAACAGGCCCCAAGTGGCTAGGCCCAGGCCGCAGCATGGTCAGGGCTGGCCAGGGCAGGGGCAGCTGTTCGGGAGAGGAGGTGAGAACCTTGTGGCTAGACCTGTACACACAGAAACCTGTACAAGACCTTGAATCAGTCCTAACTATTAGGTCTGTGTGGTCAGGAACCACCAGAGTTAGATTCTCAGAGGGGTTAACGCCATTGCTGTAAACAGAGCAGGTTTTATTAGCCCCATTTTACAGATGAGGCAGTTGAGCCTGCTGAGGTGATAGGACTATCTAGGGCTACCCAGCTAGTTATCCTTGGAGATGGGATTAGATCTCAGGTTCTAGTCACACTCTAGGTTTTAACACCTGTTTAAATATGTAGGAGACATATTTACTCAGCAGGCATTCTTTGTGGTCAGGCGCAGTGGTTCTCAGCATTGCTGTGCATTAGAATTACCTGGGAACCTTTAAAAATTTCAGGCTCTGCGTACATGAGAACTTTTAAGGTGGGCCTGAGCACCAGTGTCCCAGGTGGTTCTATTCTGCAAGCCAAGGGCCAGAACCCCCGGTGAGGCTATGCAATCACATCGCTGCATGCCGGAAAATGCTGACACTGGTTTTATTCTGCTGAAATGTTTGAGATGGGGTCTGGTTATCTTTAAAAAATGAAATCCTCATTTCCTCATTGAGCCCCTTCTGGGTGCCAGCTCTAGAGGTGGTGGTGGTGGTGGTGGTGTGGTGTGGTGTGGTGTGGTGGTGTGTGGGAGATGGGCTGTTGAGGCATTGGAGCTGTGGTTTCTGGTGGATGGGGGCTTAGCTGGAAAAGGTGTAAATTTGGACACCTGAGTCAGAGATGAGGAGCAGGGAGAGTTGAGAAAGAGGAGGTAATGGCTGCTCCCCCAAATGTCTCTGCTTAGCCCCAGTAAACTACTTCAATCTGTCTCTGCCAGGCCATGGTGGCGTGTTATCCAGGCAATGGGCTGGGGTACGTGAGGCACGTTGACAATCCCCACGGTGATGGGCGCTGCATCACATGTATCTATTACCTGAATCAGAACTGGGACATCAAGGTAGGGTGTGGGGGTAGGGGTGGGAGGGGTATGGTATGCATCCACTTGGGTTTCCACTTCCAGCTCAGCTTCTAACCTCCTCTGGTTCCTCTTTTCTACCCACATGGGGGTGGGGCAATCTGGCCCCTGGCTCCTCCTGGAGAATGGCACCTCCTTTCCAGCTGTGTGGTAGCAAAGGCCCCTCCTTCGAGGAATGGTGCAGTCGGCCCAGGCCCTGGCATAATGAATCCTCCCCTCTATTTCCTGTCTTCTTTAGTAGCTTCCTGCCCATCTCCATGGTGATGCAGATTCTAGGTTGGCAATCATTTTTAAGAGGCTGAATGGTGGGAGGGAATGCTGTGTGCAGCTGCTATGCCCCTGGTGGGCTCCCGGGGACAGTAAGTGCCAGCCTCCTGCTTCAACCTCTGGTCTGCCCTCAGGTGCATGGCGGCCTGCTGCAGATCTTCCCTGAGGGCCGGCCTGTGGTAGCCAACATTGAGCCACTCTTTGACCGGCTGCTTATTTTCTGGTCTGACCGGCGGAACCCCCACGAGGTGAAACCAGCCTATGCCACCAGGTATGGCCCATACTTCTGGGATATGCTCAGGAATTCCCCCCGAATGACTGGGACATGATGAAGTACTGAGAAGGGACCTAGGTGGGAACAGAACCAGGCTCGGGTAGGCTCTAGTGTCACTGTGGATACGGTGGCTGGAACTGGAGAAAAGGGATCTCTAACTGCCTTCTGGCACTGCTCTGCTCCTCAGGTACGCCATCACCGTCTGGTATTTTGATGCCAAGGAGCGAGCTGCAGCCAAAGACAAGTATCAGCTAGGTATCTGCTTCCCAAATGGAGTCCCCTCCCTCAAGTCCTTCCTGTTCCACAACTTCACCAGGGCTCTAGCCATCTCATCCACTTCAGTTTTTTGCTAAGTTCCGCTGCGTTTTTCCTCACCTCTGCCCACCTTTCCTAGTCAGCCACTCTCCTGGTTACCCCAGCATGAGCCCCACCTCTTCTGGTCCTCTCCTCCCCTTCCCAGCTTTTTCATAGCCTCTTAGTCCTGTCTCTGTTGACTCATTATCTCCTGTCCCCCTCCCTCCCACCAGCATCTGGACAGAAAGGTGTTCAAGTACCTGTATCTCAGCCGACTACGCCCACCTAGTGGCCAACCCCAGAGCTGCATGGACAGACAACTTGCCTTGATTTCAGGGGAGCCCTGGGCTGGTGCTGCCTGGCCAGCGGCCTACCAGTCTTGGTGCCTGCTCCTACCCCGCCACCGCTGCTGCTTCCGACTTTGCCTATGTCCTGGTGTGGAGGGTTCCCTTAGTTGCTGAGGACCAAGGAGGGGAGAGATCTGTGCTGCCTGTGATGGGAGCCGGGGTTGTGACCTGGGCAGGGGCCAGTGCCGGGGGGCTACCATTACTGGAGCTGAGGGCCTGTGTCTTGCCCTGTCTAGTCGTGCCCCTCTCAGTTGTGGAGAGCTGGAAGGGGGCCTTGTCACCTCCCACCAGGATGCAGAATTTGGGTTTGAGGTGAGTCATGGCCTCTTGCTGGCAAAGGTTTGTGGGGGGAGTATCTGCAAGCCCCCTCACTCCTCCAGCTTAGAATGTGAAATGACTCCCAATCTCTTGGCCATGGCACCCTTTGGACTAGGCTGCCACTGCTTGGGCAGGTAAAAGGTGCTGGGAGGAGTATGGGTGTGAGTCCTGTCAGCCAAGAAATAAAGTTTACCTCAGAGCTGCACATATCTGACTCCCCCTCTTCCTCTTGGCAAGGACATGCCTCCATCTGCAATTCAGGGCCTCTGTTAAACAAAGGGGGGGAAAGGTCTGAGAGTCAGTGAGCAGAGGGAGGCTGAGTCGGTCTTCAGGGGGCCACCAGGAAGAACTAGAAAGTGAAGGGGACATTACCCAGGCCTCGTGCACGGCAGGGTGAGGTTCTTGGTGGGGCTCCCCACAAGGAGCAGACAGAACCGCTGCAGAATGGTGGTGAAGAAGAGGAGGATCTCTATTCAGGCCAGGCCTGCACCCAGTACATCCACTTTCCTGGGGACACAGATTAAGGGTAAGCACCCCATGTATCCTAGGGTTTGCCCAAGCTGGCCCCCTTTCTGTGTGTGGTCCATAACTGGGGCAAAGGGCATGAAGAAACTGGCCCTTACCCAGAGAGTTGGTGGAGTTGAAACAGTATGGATTCTTGAATTGGATAGGGTCCTGTGTGCAGACACAAGCAGAGAAATCATGCCCTAAGGGGAATGTGCAAATGCCCATGAACTTGGCAAGGTTGCCTTCCATGTAGAAGCCACTGGGAAGGGGAGCTTTATTTCTTGCTCCCAGGGCTGCACATATGCTCATGGCTGCTAATCTCAGTTAACAGGAGCTACCCAGCCCTGTGCACAATCCCCAAGCTCAGTGAACAGCTTGGGCAGAAAATGGCCGTGCAGGTGGGCATTGCAGGTAAGGTACATGACAGTCCCAAGGGTAGTCCTGGCCCTTCTGCCACAGTGTGTTGGTGTAGGGCAGGCTTGGGAAGCGTGCCAGACTTACCATGGTGTCCAACTTCACCTACATGTGGGCTGGGTCCAATGAAGTGTGTGAGACACACGCACACACCCACTCCCCACCCCTAGCCACCCCTAAACCCTAACCCTCTCAACTTGGGCTTTCTTGCTGGCATATATGCCACCTCTGGGAACTTGAGAAGGGGAGAAGCCAGTAGGCCACAGTGGTGCTTGTGGTCTCTGGTGCTGAAGAAAAGGTTATGTGTGGTCCATCACCAAAGTTTCCTCCTGGAAGTAACTCTGAGTTTTTCTGTTCCTGCGAACAGAGGAGGGGTGCTGCTGAGTGCTAGGTGCCTCCTTGTGGGTGGCATGGATGGAGTTTAGGATAGCAGGGGCCTGCACCTTATTCATTTGATCTAGGAAGCAATCCATGGAATCCTGAAGCTCCTTGAAGTTTTGGTGGCGTAGGCCAAGGAGCCAGTCCAGGAGGGAGGGTAAAATGCACAGCTCAGGGGATAGGATCTCAACAGGAAGAGCAAGACAACTAATCTCCCCATGGGGAGATTGGGCCTTGATGTCATAAATTCTATAACTTCTGTTCCAAGATTCTGAGTTCTAATGATCCACTCTAGGTAGTTCTATGTACTCAGCATTTGGCATAGTTGGGCTCTCGCCCATCTGGAACTCAGGATGTGGAAGTTGTCATTGAAGTCCAGGAGCCGTAGTGGTTCCCCAAGACCAGGAAACAACATTAGGTACCTGGGCATTATCTAGTAGCCGCCAGGTTCTAACAGGGCTCCTCGTAGTGAGACACAACCAGATTATAAAGCCTCCGACCAGCTCTTGGACTCACTGGCTTTTCTTCCACTCAGAGGCCTCTTCCGACCATTGGCTACACCTACACCAGGCCCCTCTTCTCTCCAAACAGGCTGCAGCAATGGTGGCTCAAATTCGCCAAGCCAACAAGCCGCCTCCAGGACAATCCTCCATCGTAGGGGTACCTAACCCGGTTAAGCACTCAGGTGCAGATTTGCTCAGTGTCCTCTAGGGCAGCCCCACAGAAAACACAATGCCTAGCCTGGCAGGTGTGGCTCAGTGGTTGAGCGTGAACCCATGAACCAAGAGGTCACTGGTTCTTTTCCCAGTTGGGGCATATGCCTGGGTTGCTGGCTCTATCCCCAGTGCGGTGCATGCAGGAGACAGCAGATTGATGTTTCTATCTCCCTCTCCTTTTCTCTCTGATACCAATGAAAATATATTTAAAAAGAAAGGAAACCTGATGCCTGAGGGTGGGGCAGAAGGGGGCCGCCTGGGAGCTGGCCTGGCCCTCCTGCAGCCAGCGGACTGTCTCCCTGGTATCCCGTGGCCCAGCTGCTTTTCCAGGCCGCTTGGCTGCCGTCCCAGCCTTCCCCGCCCTCTCTATCCATTGGCCCCATCTGTGCTGGTCCCTTCCCTGACCAATGTTTGCTCTCCGGCTCTTTTATTGCTGCTGGGGGAACCAGCCCCCAACTGGACCCTACGCTTTAGCTCCGCCCCACCTCGCCGTTTGCTCGGGAACATTGATTCTCTATTAGGCCCCGCCCCTCCTGCTCTCCCCTCCCCTTTACACCCTGACCGGATGTCCAGGCCAGATCTTCGGCCTCCGAGCCTCACGTTTCCGGGAAGAGTTTGATTGCTATGGCCCTAGCCAGTTGCTCAGTGGTTAGAGCATCGGCCTGCGGACTGAAAGGTCCGGACTCGGGCACAGGCCTCAGTTGCAAGCTCTATCCGGCCCTGGTGGCTCTGGTGGAGGCTACTGTGGGAGGCCACCGACAGATGTGTCTCTTTCTTCCACTTTAAAAGTCAATGGAAATATAGCCTCGGTTGAGGATTAACACAAAAAAATAAAGACTGCAATGGCCCTGTGGCCATAGAAGGTACCCGCGGGCAGCTCAAATGAGCCCCGCAGCGCTGCTGGCCGCACAGCACCACTGCAGCGCGGCCCCAGCCGCAGTGAACCGGCCCGAGGCCAGAGCTACAGCGGGTCCTTGGGAGCTCCTCCCGCCGCCTCCCAGACCCCAGAGCCGGCCCACAGCTCCCTCCTGCAGACCCTCTCATGCCAGGCTCAGGAGTTCACATCGCCAGCTTCTTCCCTCAGACCCAGGAGTCCAGGCTCCCTCTTTCTTCTTCCCTCAGGATCTAGAAGTCCAGTTCCCCAGTCCCCTGCACCCACAGAACTAGGCATCTGGGCCTTCAGTATTCACCCCTCCCCCACCCCCCAGTCTTGAACCGGGAGATCCTCTCCTCGCCTCTCCCCCACCGCTTGCTCAGGCTCCACCCCCAGGGCCCAGGAATGGAGTTGGGGATGGGGTGGTGCAACTCCGCCTTTAACCTGGACCTCAGGCCCACTGTCCCTCTTCCCTCGAGATCTAACTTCCCGCACCCCACCCGCTCCTCTTCCCAGACCACCAGAAGTCCAGGCCCAGCTTCCCGCCCCACCCAATGTCCTTTCTCTGAACGCCGGATTCCGAGGCCGCAACCTTTCATCAGCCCTCAGCTGTCTTCATTCAGAGAACCGAGAGTTCCAGCTCCCAGCCCCACCTCCACGAATCCAGAATCCTGTACCAGCACCCACTGTCAGGCCTGCCTCTAGAGGGCAAAGTCTGTCCGGGCTCCAGCTGCTGTAAGCGCCCCAGCGGGGGTGGGGGCGCGCATGAGGGGGTTGGGGGACGGGCTCTGTGTCAGTGCTCCACTTCAACCTTGCCTGCCTAGCGCCAGAGCAGGAGGAGTAGCAACAGCAGCACTGCGATTCTTGTGGTCACTGTGACCTCCATCTTCAATGCCTGCACCCTTGGGTGGGCGTCTGTGACTGCTCCTTCCCCAGATTCCCCAATCCAAGGTCATCCCACCTCTCAGTCCTAGCACTGCTGTATCTTACACTTGGCCTTTATTTTTTTTTAAATTATTTGTAATTGGTTTGAGAGAGAGAGGAAGGGAGAGGGACATAGAGACATCTATGAAAGACAACATCCATGGGCTGCCTCCTGCAGGTCCCCTGCTGGGGACCCAGGCATGTGCCCTGACCAGGAATACATACAACCGTTTCCCCTGTTGCATGGGTTGATGCTCAAACACTGAGCCACACTGCTAGGCCTTAAATTTTTTTTTTTAATCCTCACCTGAGGATGTGTTTTTATTGATTTTAGAGAAAGAGATAAAGAAACATGAATGTGAGAGAAAAACATCGATAAGTTGCCTCCCATATGAGCCCTGATCAGGGTTAGAACCCACAACCTGAGTATGTGCCCTGATCAGAAATGGAACCCGAGACCTTTTGATGTGCCAGACCACGCCACATCGGCCAGGACTGCCTGGCCTTTTTGGAGCAGCCTCAGTCTGCCCTATTTGGCAACTTTCATGCACCAGCATTTCCGTGTCATTGCATTGCACTTTCTGAGCCCTTAGCACCTTTGGGTCCGTTTAATTCGGCCTGTAGGAGTGCATTCTTGAATCTTCCTGGGCCCATGACCCCTGAACGCTATACGCTGTACAGATATGCAGCGATGGTCAATGTCTAGGTCAACAACGGACCACATATGCAGCGGTGGTCCCACAGGATTATAATGGAGCTGGGAAACCCTATTGCCTAGTGACGCCGTGGCCGTGGTAAGGTCATAGCTCAACCCATTGCTCACATGTGTGTGATGATGTTGGTGTAAACAAACCTGCACTGCCAGTTGTATAAAAGTATAGCATGTATAATTATGTTCAGAACGTAATACTTAATGATGGTTATAAATGACCAAATTATGATTTATGCATTTACTACACTACACTTCTAAAATCATTAATTAATTTATTTTTAAAATATATTTTATTGATTTTTTACAGAGAGGAAGGGAGAGAGATACAGAGTTAGAAACATCAATCAGCCGCCTCCTGCACACCTCCTACTGGGGATGTGCCCACAACCAAGGTACATGCCCTTGACCGGAATCCAACCTGGGACCTTTCAGTCTGCAGGCTGATGCTCTATCTACTTAGCCAAACTGGTTAGGGCTAAATATCATTAATTTAGAGTGCACACTTTCAACTCTAAAAAGTTTGCTATACCCTTAGTTGGTGTGGCTCAGTGGATAGAGCATGGGCCTGTGGACTGAAGGGTTCCGGGTTCAATTTTAGTCAAGGGCACATGCTGGGTTGCGGGCTCAACCCCAGTAGGAGGCGTGCAGGAGGCAGGTGATCAGTGATTCTCACTTCATTGATATTTCCCTCTCTCTCTCCCTTTCCCTTCCTCTCTGAAATAAATAAAAATATATTTAAAAAGTTTGCTGTAAACCAGGATGCTGTGTTATACCTACAGCAGCCTCATACACCTTCGTGTCTGTTCTCTGTGCTTGATTTAATCTCCTGTTGTGTTTGGACAGTAGCATGCTGTATAGGCTTGTAGCCTGGGGGCAATAGGCTGTACCCTATGGCCTAGGGATGTTACTAGGCTGTACCATCTAGGTTTGTGTAAATGAACTCTGTGCTGTTCCCACATCAACAAAATTGCCCAACGTCGCATTTCCCAGAGCATATTCGGTAGTTAAGTGGTACATGACTCCTGACTCCTAAATACACTTATAAAACTACCCCAGGTGATGTGTCCATTAGCTTGAGACTGTGATTCCTAAGGACTCACACCTGAGCCCTAGTCACTTCCATGCCCATTGCACTTGGAGCCCTGTATGCTCTACCTGCCTCCCAGATGCTCACTGAGCTTCTCGTGCCCATCAGCCTGACACTTCCTGCCTCTTTATGACCCCTGGGTGCCCTCCCACATGTTGGCCCCTCATATGCCCGTAGTTATGCCCTTCCCTGAACTCCTGCCATCTCTATCCCAATGCTGTGGCTCCCAGATGCTCCTAAGTGTCCTTTGCCCATGCTGTGGCACTCCCTGGTCGCCAGTCCCCCAAGCCTCTCAGTGGGCACCTCCACCTAAGGCCAGGTCGTCATTCCCACGGACTCTGTGGGTGTGGGCCAAAGCGGGCAGACCAGGCCTGGATGGGCCAGTGGTAGGGAGGGATGTGGCTGAGTCAGTACTTGGAACAGACTGTTCAGGAATGGAGCCCCCCCACCTGCCTGCCCCTGCTTTGCCAGATCCAGCCTTCTACCAGGTGCCTGGCACAAGGCCCAGACCTGGGAAAAGGGTGTGGGACTGTGCAGAGTCTAAGACTGGGCTTGTCTCTGGGAGTGCCTCTCGGTGTCTCTATCTTCATTGATTCTTGTTTCATCTCTCAATGTCTTCTTCCCTTTCATTCTCGGTGTTTCTCTCTCTCTCTCTCTCTCAATATATATATATATATATATATATATATATATATTATTGATTTTAGAAAGGAGGGGAGAGGGGGAGAGAGATAGAAACATCA
>PVJC01012330.1:29807-39881 GCA_004026665.1 Murina feae
CCTATCTTTCCTCATTCATCTTTACCTTAATCTTCCAGTCTGTGCTTCCCCGTCTCCCTGCTTCTGCCTCTCTCTCTTTCTGTTGTGGATTTTCCTCCCTGCCAACCTTTCTCTGCCTAGGAACCTCGTGACTAGGAGGGGTTGTGAGGTTGTGCGGGGTGCTGACTCCCACACGCAGCGGGGTTAGTTGTGTGCAGCAAGCATACCCTCCCTTAACTACACTGTGCGGCTCTCTAACAAATCCTTTCAGGCATTTTGTCTTGTTCACTTCTGTATCTCCTGCACCTAAAATAGTGCTCAGCACACACTGGGCGCTCAGTGACTGTGGAATGAATGCATGACTTTCGTCATTCCGATTTCTGCCTCTGTCTCCAACCCAGACTCTATTTCTCTCAGCCTCTGTGTTTTGCTGAATCCTTGAGACTGTCTCTGTGTCTGTCTCTATGTCTCATCTCTTTTTTTTAAAAAAATGTTTTTATTGATTTCAGAGAAGGGAGAGAGAGAAAGAGATAGAAACATTAATGATGAGGATCATTGATTGGTTGCCTACTGTATACTCCATACTGGGTATTGAGTCTGCAACCCTGGACATATGCCCTGACCAGGAGTCAAACCATGACCTTCTGGTTCATAGGTCAGCACTCAACCATTGAGTCACACTGGCCGGGCCTCTGCGTCCTCTCTTGAGGTTTCTGTTTCTCAATATTCCTTTTTCCTTTCTCGCGGGTCTCTGTTTCTCTTCATCTCTGTTCCTTTTTTTTTTATTTTTTATTGATTTTTTAGAGAGAGGAAGGGAGACAGATAAAGAGTTAGAAACATAGATGAGAGAGAAGCATCGATCAGCTGCCTCCTGCACACTTCCTACTGGGGATGTGCCTGCAACCAAGGTACATGCCCCTGACTGGAATCGAACCTGGGACCCTTCAGTCCCCAAGCCGACGCTCTATCCACTGAGCCAAACCGGCTAGGGCTCTGTTCCTTCTTAATTCCTTTGTTTTAGAATCTCCTTGCCTTCTTTCTGGGCATCTCTGTCTCCCCCTTTCTCTCAATGCTTCTCTTTTCCTCTGTCTTTACTTCTGTCTCGCTCCCAGTCTTTGGTTTTCACGATCTCTCTCTCTTCCTCTCTCTCTCTGTATCTCTTTGCCATCTCTCCATCTTTCTCAGGAGCTCTGAGGCTCTCTCTCTTTCCTTGCACCTCTGCATCCATGGCTGGGCCTTGGGGCAGACTCCATGGTTGGCCTGTGGTCAGAACAGGGAGAGGGTGCCCCGTGGGGACTGCCTGCCTCGCCTCAGTAGAGAAGTCCCAGCTTCTGGGTGGCCTTGGGGAGACCCCATTCAGGGTAGGGCCTCTCAGGCCACCACTGCCCATGGCTGGGGCCAGCTCCACTTTGCCTGACTCTGGCTCAATGAAACCCATTGATAAAAGCTACTGTCAGCAGGATGCCAGGGAGGCCCAGGCCTGTGATTGCTATCCCGGCCCCAAAGGGAGGAATTATCAGACAAAGGAATAATCCAAGGAGAGGGGTGAGAAATGGGGGACAGTTTCAGTCTTCTGGTGCCTCACTTCTGCATTCATTGCCCTTCCTCTCTGTGTTTTCTGGTCATTTGTGTCTCTGTCTTCTATCCTCTTTGCCTCCTTGCTTCTCAGACTGCATATCTCTGCTTTCTTCTGGGTCTTGCCTTGTGAGATTGAGAGGAGCTGTGTTGGAGCCAGAATGTCTGGGTTCCAGCCCCAGCTTTGCCTGTTTCTGGCTGTTATCTTGGGTGAGTCACTTCCTCTCTGAATCTGTTTGCTCATCTCTAAAAATGTATAATATTGTTTTGCCTCATAGGGAGATTAAATGAGAAATTTAGAACTGTGTGTAACTAGGAAGCACTATGTGTTAATTGTTATTTCTCAGTCTCTGTTTATATCTCTCCATCTCACTTTCTCTCTGCTTACATTTCCATGTTTGTACAGCATCCTATATCTCTTGCAGACCTGTTGGTACTTCTCTAGGTGCTGTCCTTTAAAAAATATATATTTTATTGATTTTTTTCAGAGAGGAAGGGAGAGGGATAGAGAGTTAGAAACATCTCTGAGAGAGAAACATCAATCACCTGCCTCCTGCACACCCCCTACTGGGGATGTGTGCACAGCCCTTGACTGGAATCGAACCTGGGACCCTTCAGTCTGCAGGCAGACTCTATCCACTGAGCAAAACCATTAGGGCTGGTTGCTGTCCTTTTCTCTGCCTTGGATTCTCTGCCTCTGTCTTCAGGCCCTCACGGCCTGTATATTCCAGTCTATCTCCACGTAACAATTTTCCCCAATTTCTAGCCACCCCAAGGGTGAGGGTAGAAATAGTCACAGTTAGGTGCCTTCTCTCTCTGCAAGCCAGACCTCCCTTTTTCCTACCCTAGGGGACTATCTTCCCCCCTTTAACTCAGCCACGGCAGGTTTGACTGTATTCTAATTTACCAGGAAATGATACAAAGACCCCCAAAAGGGTGAGTAATAGAGTTCTGTGGGTAAAACAAGGCATGCACCTCCCTGAGGGGTGGGAATGTGGCAGACACAAGTGAGGGGAAGCGAGTGTGACAGCGAGAGGGATGGGGGCACAGTAGACCCAGGTGAGTCTGGAAGGGCCCGTGTGCCAGCGCGCCTGAAGGCACTGCTGGAAGGGCCGCGGCAAAATGAGACCCTGGCTGAGGGGTCGGGTGTTCTCTGGCGCCCCCAGCGGCTGCCGCGAGAAGCTCTGCCGATGCTGGTGGAAGAGCTCGTGCGAACCAAGGACTGGCCCCACCACAGTGGATGTCCTGCGGAGGTGGGGGTCGGGGAGCGATGACGTAAGAGCGGGTGTGGTGCTCCAGCTCCAAATTCCCAGAGGAAAACATCTGTGGATAACGGTCGGGGGACGTCACAGACCACCCATCTAAAAATCTGGAAAAAATGCTTTAAGTAAATCCTGGACCAGAATGGCTGATACAAATGCAACTTCATGGGTTCGCATGCTGGTTTTGCCATAACTAGTTCTGTGATCTTGGGCACACCACAATTTCTGGGCATTAAAAATGGGCTGATAATAGTGCCTCAATAGGTTGCTGTGAGTGGTAAATGCAAATAAAGCAGCGAGAATATAATGCTTACGTGGGTCTAACTATGTGCCATGCACTATACAGCTATAATTAATTTAATCCTCATAACAACTCCAAAAGGTGGGCCTTATTATTATCTCCATTTTATAGATGTGGAAATTGAGGCACAGTGATGAAGTGACATATCTAAGGCCATACGCTTTGGAGATGACAGAGCTGGCCTGCAGTCCTTCTCAGAGACAGCGCCTGGCGCACAGTATGCAGTATACTAAGTTACCTGATATTAGCTCCCCCACTTATTTTTCTTTCTAATACTGAGCTGCACAGGAAATATTATTCCCAGTAGGGTAAAGATGGAAGCCAAGAAAAACTAGAGCCGCATCACCAGCGCCACCCAGTGGAGAGATTGACAGCCACCACTTCAAGTTAAGTTATTCTCGGCCTCCCAACCTCCCTCCACAAGGATTTCAGTCTTAACTGCCTGCCTGTAGGAGAAGAGTTAGGAGGGAGAGTGCGTGTCCCAAACTGAGGACGGTGGGATAAAGTGAGAGGGTTTGGAGGACTGGGCAATCAATGTAGGTGGGAATGAGGGGCCTGAAAGACAGACTCTTGTCCCCAGTGCTCTCACCAGCTGAGAAGATCGTGAAAGCAGGGCTTTTCTTGAAGGGCTGATTGGCATAAAAAAAAAAAAAAAAAATCAGGGTTGAATTCCTGAGGGGTCAGGAACTGGCTGAGGTCATAGAGGACTGTGTTAAGGAGGGGGATGATGCTTGTGCTCGGTGTGGGCGGCAGAATCAGTGATGCAGAAGGGCTGGGTCCCGGGAACTTGGTGAGGAGGTGTGTGCAGCATAGGACTCCATCAAGGGTCCAGGAAATGTGTTTGGGTGTCAGGGGTTTCCAATGATGGATGCTGGAAACTGTGTCATTAGAGTCTGAAGCAGGGATGTGGAATACCCCTCCTTGTGGGAACAGATTTGGGGTTTCTGGGGAGGAAGTGAGTCTCTGAGAACAGTTTTTAAGCACAGGCGACCCCCAGGATGAAGTCTCACACTCTGTTATGGGGATGAAGTTGGGGGTTTCGAACCAGGTTCAGTCCACTGTGGTGAGGGATGGGGTACTGAACAGGGGTTCTGGATTTAAGGCCCTCAGAGTTCTGTTGCTAGGGCTCGCTGAGATTGCTGTTAAGGTCTGGGGGGTAGATTGCCTGGGCTCCTTCTTGCCAGAGCCTCCGATGCCAGTTGCAAGAGCCTGGGATGCCTTTTTTTAGGCTATCAAGTGTCATCTGTCAGGTGTCCCGAGCACTTTGGGTAACAGGAAGCCGCGAAAGGTCGTGTCCTGGATGCTGGGTGCGGCAAGTTGGTAGGAATGACCCTGCGAAATGCGGCACCTTCTGGACTACCGCATCTGTGTAAGGCGTGGCTATTCGGTCCCAGAGCCCGAAGCCAATCGCGTCCGACCACTCGGTGGGTCTCCTCTAGTGCGCGACTGGCGAGGGAGGGGGGTGTTAGCCAGGACCTCGGGGAGGGTTTGCGTTTAGGGAGGGCGCTGAGGGCGAGGGTTTACCCTGGTAGAATCCACGGCGGGGCTTCAAGGGCCAGGCCCGCTGGAGCGTGGACCGAGTGGGTCGACTGGGCGGGCGCTGAGAGACTGGGGCGGGGCGGCGGCAAGAACCCTGGCGGCCTCTGTCCCGGAGGCCAGGGTGCCGGGATGGACTGAGGGTCTGTGTTTGGGCAGAAGGGGTCGCGGACAGTGCGGTGTGGCCAGGCTAGACTGCGTGGGAGGTCTTGGTTTCCGGGAGGCTCTTTGGCTGAGGCTCTGGGCCCGGACTCTGGCCGGGTTGGTGGTTGCGGGGGAGCGGGGGGCAGGGTCAGAGGTGGGCGGCAAAGCGCGGTCCTGCGCGCGGGGGCGGGTCGGGGTGGGGCAGGCTGCGTGGACTGCGGGAGCCCCGTGGGTGGGATCAGCCTGCATGTGGGTTGTGGGTTTAGCTTCGGGAGGCTCGGATATCAGTCATACTGGGCGGGGCTGGGGCTTAATGGGGCTGGGTCTCCAGGAGAGGGTTGGCGCCCGCGGCCTGGGTGTCCCCACGCCAAAGAGAAGGTTACGGGTGCCCATCAGCAGGCTGTCCATGTGGCAATGGCTCAGCGGGCGCTGCTTCTCCTGCAGGGAGAGGGGTGGGGCGGAGCCAGGACTGCGGGCGCGGAGCCTGTGCGCCCCATTCCCCCCAGATCTATGTAACTGCGGCTGGGTGCTAGCTCAGTCCCTCCTCTAACTTCCTTTCCTGGGGGATCTGGGAAGCGCGGGAGGTCGGGGCAAGGAAAACCTAAGCCGTAGGGCCCACAATCAACAGATCCCGAGTGACTGAGCTGTTAATTGGCAGTGGCACCGAATGGCTCCGGGCTCCAGCTCCGCTTCCCCGTGTGGGGAGATCATACCAAAGCCGGTTTGAGACAGAGGCAACAGGTCAGACCAGAGGTGGGACTTCCAGGCAGGGCTTACTTGTACCATCTTGGTGAGGAAACAATCAATGATTAAGTCTCGGGGAGAGCTGGGGTCGAGGGAGGCCTGGTGGTCGCGGACGCTGCGGCGCTGAGGTCCTTCATGCGCCCCAAGTTCTGGAAAAGGCGTCGTGCGAGCCGGACACCGCGTCCAGGAGGCTGGGAAAGATGTGCCAAGAGGGATGGGGCAGAGCTGGAGGGGTTTGGAGGAGTAGCGGGGAGTGTGCGAGTGAGGGTCACGGTGGCCAGGTGGGCAGGGGCAGGGTCTTGAGGGGCAATTAGGTTCCGGAGAGGCCGAGTCCCGGCGAGGACTGTGTGTTAGTGGGGACCCCACCCAGGAGTGGGCATGGGCGTGGCCAGGCGGAGCCGTGTAGCGCGTGGGGGCGGGTCAGACGAGAAGGGCGGGGCCAAGCAGGGCCATTTGCTAGATTTTGTCTAACGCTTTTGCGACATGGATGGGCTGCCTCCTGCACGCCCCCTACTGAGTATTGATATAATCATGTGATTTTTGTTTTTCATTTTAGGGACTGCTTTTAAATCATCTCTGTTCACCCCCTTTACCCCTCCTCCTTTTTCTCCCAGTGACTTTTAATCTGCTCCCATCTTCCCGCTTTACCTGTGTGTACTCCCTGGGCTCACAGTCAGCTGGAATGCTGCCCTTGGGAGCCACTTGTGCCCTCCTGGACCAGTCCGGCCAGCAGGCTGACCTCAGCTCTCCTCACTGTGGTCAGTGGTGGTCATTGGCTCTGGAGCGGGGCAAAGGCTTTTACACTTTTGCCATTCCAGGCCTGAGTCTGGGTTGGGAGATGGGTTTGTGCGGCTGTGGCAAACTGATAGGCAGGGATGTGGGCCTGTTTGGAGCACTTGGCTCTCTTTTCCTGACTGTCTGTATGACCCGCGGCAAGTCCCCTTCTGTCTTGAGCAGGACCTTCCCAGGGCCTGTTTCCACAGCTCTTCCTACTACGCTGGCTCTCAGTTTGTCTCTGAAATTGTATATGCCTCCCTTTGCTTTGCCTATCCAGTCGCTGCCTCTCTTCATGCCTTTTTGTCTCTCCTCATGTCTCTCTCCCTCTTTCTCTTTCACTCTGTATTTTGGCTCTAGTTCTCTATGAGCTCTCTCTCTCTTTCTCTCTCTCTCTCTCTCTCTCTCTCTCTCTCTCTCTCTCTCTCTCTCACTCTCTCTCTTCCACCAGTGAGATTGCAGTGGGAAGGACTGATTTTAGAGAGAGAGAGGAAGGGAGAGGGAGAGAAAGAAACATAGATAGGCTACCTTTTGCAGTGAGCCTGCACCCCGGCATGTGCCCTGACCAGGAATCAACTGCCAACCTTTTGGTGCACGGGACGACACTCCAACCAACTGAACCACCTAAGCCAGTCCAGCCACATATGCATTTCAAATGTAATAAAATACTTTTCATTTCTCAATAAAGCCTCATGCTTTTTGTTATATGTTTCTCGTGTTTCATTATGTCATTATTAATGTCCCTTTATTATTTGCTGTGAATTTATGGCAACATTGCCTTACAGCCTGTTTATTATGTGACAAAAACATTTGCAGCAAAAATGCTGTGGCAAAGATGCTTGTGGTGGAAGTACCTGGAACCATCCCCATGGGGGTGGGGGAGGAAGTGCTGGTAGATCTTGGGCAATTTGACACCCTGGGTCCCAGGCACACGGTGAGAGAGGGGTGGGGCCCCTTCTTATTGAAGTCCCAGAAAAGCCAGTTAAGGGCAGGTCCTGGCAGAGGTGTGAAGGCTTAATTAAGAGATTAGGTAGCTCTGGTTTCCCTTAGCATCTACCCTTACTTCTGGGGGCGGGGCAGTACTGGATTCACACCAACCCATCAGTTATTTTCCTCTGACCCTAGAACTGGATTGAGAGGGGCTTGATGGGGACTGCCTCATGGGGCAACCTGAGATTCATGGGCAGGGAAGCTTTAAGGGGCTTGAGGTGTTCTTGAGGTCTGACTTGCTTTCCTGCTACAGAGGGAACTTGGAGTAGAGAGGAATGTATTATAGGGCTTCACCACCTCAGCACCATTGATGTTCGGGCTGGGTAATTCTTGGTGTGGGGGCTGTCCTGTGTGTGGTAGGATGCTTAGCAGTCTCTCTGGTCTCTACCCACTAGATGCCAGTAGCTGCTCCCCTCCCAGTTGTGACAACCAAATGAGTCCAGGCACTCTTCAGTGTCCCCTTGGGGGCAAAGCCAACCCTGTTGGGAAGCACTGATGTAATGGAAGGAACTGAAATACACCAAGGAAATACAAAATATTTCCTGCTCTCATGGAGCTGACATTCTGGCTGTGAGAATTTTTCTAGGGGCGGTGCTAGAAGTGGAATTGTTGGGTCACTTCATGTGCAGCTTTAACTTGATAGGTATTGCCAAATCGCTCGGCAAAGTAGTTGAACCCTCCTCATCTCTAATGGCCTCTCCTTGACCCACAACTCTGCCCCCCTCCAACTTTCAAGACCCTTTCTTCCCACCTCACTCTGTTGATGACCCCATTTCTTATGTCATGAAGAAAACAGCTGCAATCAGAAGAGATTTGAGAAGGAAAAATGACTTTAAGTTCCTGTAATATTCTGCCATGCTTGCCTGCCCATCAGCATCCGGGACACATATGCAGACTTCTCCCGTTATGCTGTCTGGGTTCTGGGGTCCAGTCCACCAGCTCCTCCCTGATGACAGGACAATCCCATTCCCTGGTGACTAATGACTTTCTCTTTCCTGTGTTATATTTTGTGCGGACGTGTAGATGATTTTTTCCTAATTTACGATTTTTTTAGGTAAAATTTACACATGCTGAAACATACAAATCTTACATGAACATTTGTTGAGTTTCGAATGCATCCTCTTGGGTAATCAAAATCCTCCTGAAAACAGAGAACGTGTGCAGTCTTTCTAAACACAAAACCACCAGTATTGAGAGTATCCTACTTATCAACTTAAACATTTGTGTCAAAAACCGATTGTTCATGTGAATTAAACCCAGACCATTGATGAAAAGTCAATTTATTAAAAACAAAACATTAAAAAATGGCAGTCAGTACAATACAATTCTGAAAGCTTCTGTTTGGTAAAAATTAGGGTCTTATGGGGCTACATTATTTTATACCTGTCTCCAAATTATATTCTTTTAAAAAAATTGATGAGAGAGCGAGAGAGAGAGAGAGAGAACGAGCGAGCAAGAGGAACGATTTTGTGTCCTAGGCCCCTGAACAAGGTTGCTGAGCAATGGGTCTCCTTGCAAACTGTGGTTTAACTCTCCGTTGTTGAGTAGAGGCAGACATGTTCAGGTTGTCTGTAGACAGAGGAGACGAGTTCACTGGGAATAAGTGAGAGGTGCAATAGGGGAGGGACGGCCACTGTGTCTGAACTGGGCTCTGTGATCAAGATGCTGTCACTCTCCACTGCATCGTTGCACACCTCCTCTTTTTGCCTCTAGTCTTTACCTCCTCCATGGAGCCAGGTGAATCTTTCTTAACATGATCATGCTTTTAATGAATTCATTAATGAAGTCAACAAATGTCAATCAAGGGCCAACTAACTATAGGTACCCAGAATACAGCAAAGAATGAAACAGAAAACTATTTCCTGCTTTCATGGAGCTGACATTCTGGCTGTGAGAATTTTTCTAGGGGCGTTGCTAGAAGTGGAATTGCTGGGTCACTTCGTGTGCAGCTTCAACTCGATTGGTATTGCCAAATTGCTTGGCAAAGTAGTTGAACTAATTTATGTTCCCACCAACAATGCACAAAGATTTCCCTGTTGTCCTACAATACTTGATTCTATCAATTATAAAATTTTGCTAATTTGGTGAGTGTGAAATTATATCTCATCTTTATTTACTTTTCTCCAAATGGCTACTGAGTTGAACATTTCCTGTGTATAGCGGCCATTTAATCTCTTCCTCTGTGAACTGCCTCTTAATATCTTTTTTTTCTATTGGTTTATTATTAAGTCTAATCCTTTGTTGGAAGGGCTCGGTCCCTTTTAAGGACTTACCTGATTGGTCATTCATTCCCTCCTAGGATGACTTCACTTGAGATTAACTCAAAATTAATTGATTTGGGTCTCTAATTACATCTGCAAAATCTCTTTTGTCATATGTCACATAGTCATGGGAGTATATCTTATTATATTCACAGGTCCCACCCCCACTTGGGGGAAAGGGATTATACAAGGGCATGGGTCATGTGGGGTCATCTTTAGAATTCTACTTATCAGAAATATTACAGGAACTTAAAGTTATTTTTCCTTCTCAAAGAACTTTTTGTTTTCATAGTCTACCTACTGTGTTTGGCTGTTTTGTGTTTCATTCATTTATATTATTACATTTATTATTTCTTTAACTTTACCTTTTTTGGTTAATCCTCACAAGGATATTTTTTCCATTGATTATTGGAGAGAATGGAAGGGAGAAGGAGGAGCAGGAGGAGGAAGAGAGAGTAGGGAAACATCTGTTAGGACTATAGGGCAATATAATCCTTAACAGCCTTTG